>VZRE01013488.1:84763-106655 GCA_013396775.1 Cephalopterus ornatus | reverse complement strand
AAAAAAAAAAAAAAAAAAAACCACCAAAACACCAAAGAAACAAGTAACTTGCAATCAACATCATGCTTTTGAACTCAATTTCATGAACACTGTTCCCACTGTCACCTACTACTGCACAGGTAAGGGTCAACACTACAGCTCAAAGCCAGACTTGATCTTTGTTGAAGTTTTGAGTTACAAGCACCTACAATCCTGGGGATTTAGACACAAAATTTACCTGCGCATTACTGGAAAATATTTGCCTAAACACTATGACCTGGCTTGGAAGTTTCAGTCCGGAATACAGTGACTCAGTGAGGGCAAACATAGCTTCAGGACACCTTTCCACTTACTTGACTGGAGAGGGGCCAAACAACTCCCAGATCACAGCAGCCAAAAGCTACCACGAGGATCATTCTCTTAGGTGGGTTTCTTGAGATCTCACTATTTTCCTCATGCACAGCCTAATACGTCCCTGAACAGCACTGATCATCCTCCTCTCTGGAAGGGGAATCTTCACCTACTCCATTATGTCCCCCCTGAGCCACTAGAAGGGCACAGAAGTTATACAGCCTGGTCAAGCCTCACACTTCTCACGTTCTATTTCGGAAGATTTGTTATTCCTGTCCATTAAACGTAGTACCTGAGATTCACGGGGAACTGGCTCTATGTACATGCAAAAATAATTTCAGCCTCTTATTGCCATGAGAATTTATCCTCCACAACTCTGCAGTTTCAGTTACTCAAATTAAACAACAGGGATGCTATAACGTTGATGGAAATGTTTCAGCAGTAGATTGCCATATACCGTAGAGAGTGCTGAATGTTCTATTTATTATCATTTTGCAAAAGAAATAAAAAACACTAACATAGAGAAAGAAATATATGTTATTGATCCCAGATGTACAAAAAAAAAATAAATGGTATTACCATAAAAGTGCCATATATGTTTGAGAATCAACAGGATTGCAGAGGATATGACCTTCTAAGGCAGGAGTTGGCTCGTGGATCCACAGAAACAATGTGTCACTTGTGCCAAGGCTAATCTGGAGGGGAAAAAAAAAGTAATTGAAGCGTTATCACAATGTGCATGGAAAGCTATACAGAAATTAAATTAAAACCATTTGTTATTACCACTAATTGTTTTTAAATTACACATTAAGTCAATTGGATTCGTGTCAAAGCTAGCTCTGACTTAGGTTGTCATGCCAGTGAAATACATACTAGATGGAGACTTAGGTTTTAATGGAGCATTAGTTAAAAATAGTCACAAGAGTTTACTTAAAATCTTTCAGGCAGCTTACAGATTGATAGAAATAAAACAAGTGCAAATCCAATAAACAGAAAATCAACACTAGCAGGTATATTTAGCTGATGATCTACAACTATTTACATTTCATGTATTTCAAGTATTAGAGGACATGGGCAGTTTTCAGGAGTATGTTTTGACTTACTGCAATATCTCCTTCTTGAAGTCTCATCCCTGCCAACGATGCTGAAAGCAAAAAAAATACCAGATAAAAAGGTAGTTCTTTGACTCAATTAAGCCTGTTATATGAGAGGTCGTAATACATTGGATTCACCATCCCAAAGTTCAATATAAATTGCAAATATGCTACTAATGGCCTTGGTCTATGCACCATAAAAGATGGGCAAAGCATTTGGGTGAGGGAGGAATTTTTAACAAAATCACAATGCTCAAGACAAAAGACTACAGAACTGCTTGATTATCTAATGTTTATGTATTCAGGTTTAAAATAGAGTGGACCCTTGATTAACAACACACTTTAAAGGAGAAACACTCCCACTTCCATCAGACTACTCACGTATTTATCGGGCTAAGTCAGATTTGAATCTCTAGAAGAAAAAATCGGACTTTTGGGAAATGCAGTTTACCCAACTCCCAGAATATGAATGTAAAGTATGTCATGATGAAGCCTCCATCATGATTCAAACCTGCCTATGCTGCTGTAATATGGGTATTTTATTTTCACAGTCTTGAGAAACAGAAAAATTTGCTCTGAAACAGTCTCCAGGATTCAAAAAACTGACCCTAAATTACCACCTTCCCTTGTACTGAGATCTATCAGTCTGACAAAAGGACAGCTTTAACTCTCAGAGAAAGACAATGAGATCCATCTCGACTTTTTTGCTCGAAAAGGTACAATGGCTTTAATTCATATTTTCTAAGCTAAAATGTTAGCAGTTCATAGTAAGGATAGCTTTTTAGGGGTAGGCAAACAAAAAATGAAGTTATCAAGAGGTAAATGAATTCATCCCTGATTACTTGGTAAAAGAGACTTAATTTGTCATACGCAGCTCATCCAAGACATCTCCAACTCCAAAGAACCAGTAATGGAAGGGTGTTGGAAAGAGGAATTAATGCTGATAAACACAATATTCTTTCATTGTATAGGGAGCATCTAAGAATCAGTGAGATTGATTTAGAATTTTAGTACATACATAACCATATTCACTGTATTTTACACAGTTAATCATCTCACCTGGATTGTCTCCTGTAAATGCTACTATTTTACAGTCCGGGCTAAACCCATAACGCTGACTATAATATGGAGAAATGGTCCCCTAAGGAAAGAAAGAAAGAGAGGAGAAAAAGCTCAAAAAAATTGGAATGTAATCTTGGAATGTATGACATAATGCATTACAACATAGAACTGAAGAAAAAAAAAACTAGCCGCTACAATAATAATTTTGTGCATTTCAGGTATAAATGAATATTAAAAAAAATTTAACTTACTTTTTTTGTTGTTATTGAGAACCACACAGAAATACCCCCAGCTTAGACATCGAAATAGGCTAGTAAATAGCAGCATTTTAGCTTTGGGTTTTCTCTAGTTATTCACATCAAGTAACATAAACACATCTATCAGTTTTGCACATATACATGAATATTAATATATATAAATTAGAAATTCAATGCAAACATAAGAGGAAATACAACATTAATATACATCACAGCATAAAGTGCTGGAAAATGACCTCTATAATTTTAGAGGTCAAGAACTGTGTTCTTTTAAGCCATATTTGATAGCCATAAAAGCCATAGAGAAAAAACAGGAGAAGAAAACTATCTGTACAAGGACATCTATAACAATTTCTTATATCTTCCTCTCCATTACAGATCAGCACTGAATCCAGAGGGATCAGGTGATGGGTATCTATGCTGTTTTACATGTGCTGGGTAGTAAGGCTAAACTCATTTAGTCTAGGAGATGTGAGGCTTGATTTGATTTCACCATTATGCTACATGAACTGAGGAGCTTTAAATATCCCAAATTATTCACAAAGATTACCTCATTAACTCTACAAACTGTTTAAAACAAGGTCTGTGTCAGGAAATGCAAATGTTGGGTTCTGTTTCCGCAGTGATAAATACCCATGCACAGTTCTGCAGTGGCCAGGTGCTTGTGAGCATGGGAGGGAACTCCAAAGATTCTAATCATTGGAGCATAAAATAAAAATACTCTCATCATAGCCCAGGGCATGCAAGAATCCAAGGACACCAAAGCTGTGATGGATGCCAGCCAATGGTTTCCATGTAAGCGCTGGAAGACACATTCACATCGCACCTGGAAATATTAAATCAAGAAGCTTTGCTCTGAGGATAACTGTGCATGCATTGTGTCTCTGTGCACACACAAATACACTCCAAGAAATCCTTTTAGCACCTCTCTCAGCACAAAGCCCCAGCTGTCGGCTCTAACTCCTCTAGACAGGCACATACCAGGACTGAGTGGGATGGTACAGGGCATCCCAGTCTCTCCTCTAACCCAGGGGCACAAGCCTCAAGGCAGGACTTTGACCACACCTTTTCCCAAATCTGCAGCAAGTTCATACCAGAACCTACAAGACAGACCAAAACAGGAAGTGTATAGGATTAAACAAAGACAGCACTGTATCAGGAAACTCTGCCAACAGAAAATTTACAGATGTATATTTTACATTCAAAGAAAATGGTTTTAGCTCTTCTAAGCATAAAGGATACTGATAATTCAGCCTCCGGAGAGCTTACACCTGGAAAAGTAGCAGAAAATGCTTCCCTGATGCACAATGCTCTAAACAATTCAGTTATTCCCAAATTAAGAGTAAAAAAAAAAATAAATAAAAAATTGATGTCTCCTCATCAACTCCTCCTCAAATCATCCACTTTAGATAAAGGCTTCATTACAATTAACTAAAGATGATGCAGCACTGTGACTTGAAGGCATGTTGTGCTCACCTGAGACCTAACGGTGAAGAAATCTCCCCCTGAGTGGGATGGCTTTACACTACTCCTACCTTTGAGTAGAGAATCCTATAAGCATCTAAATCCAGGCTGACTAATCCTCCTCCATATCGATGTTTCCCTCTTCAGAGATGACAAAAAAAAAAAAAAAAAGCTTAGAAGTCAAAAAAATGCACGAGGACAAATTTTCAAGTGTAGCCTCTAATTTTGAGGTTAGTTTGGAAAGTCCAGTTTTGAATACCAAAGTCATGATTTTCAGAAATGCTGAACAGCCCGACTGAAAACTGCAACACCTGCAAGAGGGCAACCCTACAACCTAGAGAAGTGGTTTGGTCACCTATTTCCTCACCAGAACTATCACTAGATCTAAGGAAGGCCTGTGCAGTTTTGGGTCGGTTTCTCATTGCTTTTTCCTCACTGTTTTATAGCTGGTTTAAAAGTTAATTGAAGTTAGTGGCCAAATCTACACAACACCCTGAGCACTCCACACCCCTTGCTTGGGTTTCTAAGATGTGTTTAATTGCATATTTCATTAGACTTCAAAATCTGTATGTTTCTGGTTAGTGCTGCTCAGGGACATGGCAGTCTTATTCCAGATTAACAACATTTTCATTTCAAAGACCATTTAGCCCATGACTTATTTATCTCAGAAACACGGCCGCATTCTTGGTTGAGCACGGTGGAAAACCTGAAATTTCCTTCCATTTCAGTACATCTTTAAAATCATAAAGGTGGTGAAGCTGATGCCATATGCAGTGTCTGTGGCACAAAACTATGCTTGTTATGCTGGTAGAGGTAAAAAAGGATGCAGCCCACATCTCAGCCAGCACATCACAAGGCTCCAGCTGTGCTTACACTCTGCAGAAGTGCATGCCTCCAACATATTTCCCACTGCTGGTTACACAGCCACAAATGTTCACCCTCTCAACTCCCTGCAGCCCTTTTTACACAGACTTAATAACGAGTTTAATAACATTTATAAATGGATTACGTATTTGTGCAGTCAAAACCTAAACTCTACCAGCCAGGTCTGGACCTAGTGCTCCACACAGTGCTGTAAAGCAGAAAGTGTTGCACTCTCCAGATGAGACACAGGAATTATCCAAGCTTCTCTCAGTTCTCTGTGGGAGATCACTCTTAAGAGCTAGATTTAAACCTAGCCATCCCCTTTTTCCAAGGGTAAACTGAGTCTTGCCAAGTTAAACTCAGACCAGAGTCACCATCTGCACTTCTCAGAGGCAGAGGGTGTGAGCAGCTGCGTGTTCAATGCTCTCAGGCATAAGAAGGCTTTCTACGAGGAAATACACAAATCTATAACTTTTCCCAGAAAAGTCCCTAATTTAAAAGGCCAAGAACCCCTTCACTAAATTAAATTAATTAGTGAGGAACAAAATCTTTAAATAAATCGGAATTTTACCAGGGAAAGGTTACTTATTGTTTCCCATGGATTTTTTCAAAAAAAACCTTCTTGCTCCACACCCTGCAAGCCTTGAGAAACATTTAACCAGTACCCTCCAAAGCAATTTTGCAAGACATAAGGGCAGTCTCCAATCTTTCCTGCATAAAACAGGAAAATCACTAACCTTTATAACTGAAGGTTTATATGATACTGAAACAACACTTCAGTTTATTGAGTGATAGATATAGTGGCACAAAGACTTTAATGGGCCCTGAGAAAAGAGAGATGAGCTAATTTGCCCCAACCTCAGAAGCTCATTTAAAAGATGGGAAACAACTATTTTAGAAGAACTAATAATCTGTTGGCCTGGATTCATCCTATCCAGCTGAGGGCATGAGAATCTCTAGCCAGTGGAAAATAAAAACCAGAGCTGAATGCTCCTTTGATTATATGAGGAGTGATGGTTAATGAGCTCCTAACTTTAGCACCCCTGGTCACAATCTACACCACAAAGTTTAACATATAAAATTAGTAATAATCTGAGAACTAAGGGAAGAAAACAAACAAAAATCAAAGGCAGCCCTTCGACTTGTCACTGTAAATTGATACCTCACCAGCAGTGAAGGTCAAAAGCCAAGGCCATGGTCTAGTAAGGACTGGGGAAAAGGTCAATATGTGGATGAAAAGGATTCTGTATTTCAATGCATACTTTCAGCATAAAATGACCAGGAGCACAATCAGGACTTGCCAATGTTTATTACATATACAAAAGTGCAAGTGCCTGAACACCTGGGGAGATGAGGGAGAATGCAAACACTTTCATTACAAGGATCAAAGGATGCAGACTAACTGGTTTTATTAATCAACAAGGTAAAGATCAATATTTGCACACGTTTACAAGCAGGTAAGTGCCTCTGTATTACAGCCCTCTGGATTGCTTCCTCAGTGAGCTAAAACCACGAGCAGTGTAGCTGCTGACACCTCACAAGCTACATTAGCTGTAAATTCAGACCACCACACTCCTTTTGAAAAGGCTTCAGTCCAACACATCCTTTTTTGATAGAACAACAAAAAACGAGTATGCTAAGGTATGATTTGCCTAAGGCTCTTAGAAAAGCATTTCAAAAGATAAAGCTTCTCCAGGTCAAGAGCTGAATTGCTGTTCTTTAAGGTGTCTTCTAAAAGAAACAATGCCCCAAGTGTTCAAGTTGTTTAGGTCCCAAATGTATCTTGCTTTTAACATCTGCACAATATAAATGAAAATCATTCTTCATTCCACTAGAAGGTAATTTCATTTTTTTTTTAAATAAATCACCCAGGGTGCTCAGCCATTCACAAGGAGTGATTTGAACCTCAAGAGATTGGACCTTTAACAAGAAAAGGAAAAAATCCTGAAACTGAATAGCACATTTCCTACAATAACCTGTGAATTTAGAGAGGTAAGTTATTGTGCAGAGCTAAACAATTTGACAGGGTCGTTTAAAGGTGATATGACCTGAAGTTAAACCTACAGAAATGAAGAATAGATCTATTATCTGAACATTATTTTGAGAGATGCATTTTAAACTACAATACAGAGGTGCAACTTAAGAGATCAAGTGAACTGCAAGAAATTCTAGATGACAAGAAAACAAGTTTTTCAGCTGCATCCAAATAACTACTGCACACACTATACTTATATTTTATTACTGGAATTAGAATTCTCTCTCATTATGCTAACAGAAGAAAGGAATGAATGAGGCAAAATACAGCTTACAATGCCAGAAAATCTTTTGTCTTGTAAAGAGAACTGTAATTGCTTAGTTCTCTTGGTTTTTTTCACACAATTAATAATCTTACATGCTCCAAACAGGAGATAACATTTATTCAAGTTCTGTAAATATCCAGAGGTGTAACAGAACAGGTTCTCCTGGAGCTCTTTGAAAAATGTGACACATTTTCTAAGAAAACTTGCCAATTAATCAAATTTTAATTGTCTGTACTTTAAAACATTCTTTGTTTAAACCAATCAGATTTTCATGTTCTGAAATTGAAGTATGGTTCCTCCACTTGTTTCCAAACAGAAGAGGGAAAGTAACATTATTAAAAAAAAAAAACCTCAGACCCAAGATATTTTTAATGTGTATAATTTTAAACATTTGAATCCAAATTAACACTTTGCTTTCAACTGAAAAATTAAAAGTAACATGAAAAAAAGCACCTTGAAGATTTCACCATATCTTCTTGAATTACAGGACATGGGGCTATTCTGTGGGTGGCTGAGCAGCTGAAGTGCTCAGTACTTGGGCCTGCTGAGGAGCGAAGTGCAGACCTCTTAAGAGTTATTGTTGCCAATAATACACCCAAAAAAATGAAATTCACCAATGAAAATACCTGGCAACAGAGCAGGACCAGAAGACAGATGTAATAATCTCAAAAGTGCTGCAAAATAAGCATGGATTGCTTTGCAATTTTTAAGGTCTCAAGTATAACTGGAAGATCTGATATCGAGAAAGTTGTCCATTAGCTAAAATTGAGGTGTCCTGTCTTTTCCTATGAGCTTTGATGGAACAACAAAGGAGAAAAAATGAGTTGGTCTTTACACATGGGTGTCAACTACATCTCTATAATGCAAAAATTCCTTAGAGAGCCTTCTTATCTAACCTTTCAGCTCTGAAATATATCTTCTTCTAGTTTCAGAGAAGGAATCAAAAATGCTATTTAGAAATAACAGCACAGCTCCCAGGAAAGTGGTTTCCTTTGTAATTGCCATTTAAAATTGCCATTTAAAAGCTAGGTAACTGAGATATCACAAAACAGAAAAGAGAGACAGTAGCCTTGTCACTTTTTTGTCTTTGTTATGATGAATAGAAAGATACAGAAGATTTTTTTTTTTTAACTGGGTTTAGTACTTTTTTGCTTCATTTATGCTTTTTTTTCTAGTGCATTTTGAAAATACCCTTCTGCTGAAGATCCATAATCCAGTTACGTGGGGAAAAATTAATCACAATAAACTTCGTGTCCACATCCTGTGCAGCTCTGAGCCAAACCAACAAGAGCAAGAACTAATATCAGAACTCTGGAGTCTAGCTTAAAAAATCCACGACTTTTCGATGCCTTTAAAAGATATTTCGACATTCCTTTATACATCACAAAAACAATGAAAAAAGCTATGGTTGCATTTAAGAATCTTTTCTGTGGATCCATTTTATAGAAGTGGTAATCACAGAATGATGGGGGCAGATGAGCACAGCTGAGAGCACTGTCGAAAGCAGCAACAAACTGAAAGGAGTAACTCAGCTTAAAATCTAATATACTTGTCATTAATGTTTAAAGACTGAAAACAAACAGCAGAGACCTTGTCCCCCTTTTATGTAGGGTGGGGATGGAGAGGAAAATTTCCTCATTGAATTGTTGCTACGAGGAAAGCCCACATACTTACCATCACTGTAATCAATGGGTGCATAAGTTCCCAGGAAAAGGGAAGCCGCAAAGCTACTAACCAAAGAGATTCTCTGCAAGAAAAAGTGAGAAGTAGTGAGTCCCATCAGTATTCACTTCAAAGAAAGTAAATAATTAAGTAATTGAAAGCAGAAAATGTTAATAGATGTTTAATGTTAGGCACAGAAAGGACACAGAAATACACCTAGAAGGATTATTCAGTTCTGACTGTCTCAGTAATACAGCAGATATCAATCTAAAAGTAACTGCATTATAAGAGCTGTTAATAGCTTTGCATTCTGAACATGCAAAACACCCCTAGTATATTAGCATAATCTGTGTTATCGTTAATTAATTCACAACTTCGGTGCATTACAGAATCTCATTTCAAGGAAAAACACTTTCTAAGTAAAAAAAAAAAGTAAACCACAAAACCACCTGTGTGCTGATGACAGGGGAAATGCCCAGAAACCATGCTGTAGTCCACCCAGAGCACAGCTCTGTAAGCTTTTTAGAAGCTCTGGCAAAGTTCTGCCATCACCTTTATGTGACCCTTTGCCTTCCTCCCAGCTGAGACTCCAGACCTCCCAGGAATTAATCCCAGGAGCTGGTAATAATAGGCTTTGAACTGAACCACTACCTGCAGCTCTGCCTCAGGGTATGTTCCAGCTGCATTAAATCCAGCTATAGGGCTTCTAATACTGGCCAAAAAATGGCCCAGCCATATGACACAACCCAATGATCCAACATGAACTTGCTTCCACTTCACATCTACCATGTGAACTCTCAAGTCAATCAGCTACCATCAAGCTTTCTGTATGATCCAGTATTGTCTGTTCCCAAGAATCTGGCACAGAAGCTGATAAATTTCTTATTCTGTGCTGTGGCTAGTTCAGAAGAAATATGATTGTCACCCAATAACTGAACAGAATCAAATCTCTACTGGTCGAGTGAGCCAGCAGTGACGGGTGTTTTATTAATGATCACACACCCACTGCTTCACACAGCATCCAAGGACAGCCCACAGCCAGAGCTCCGAGAGGTGGTTATAATGGCCAGGAAATTTAATGATGCTCTTCACGCTTCTCTCCCCAAGAATATATCACATTCTGCTCAGACAACAAAGGCCTACCTTCTGTGGTGCCCCAGTGGGCACTAGCTGCCTGAAATGGAAGGGAAAAGGATGAAGTTAAACTGTGAATCAGCCAGTTTAGCAAGCTGACCTACAGCAGGAAACACATCCACCTTCCACCTGTCGTTGAGATTGCCAAGCTGCTAACAGCTCAAGTGCTTCTTCTTGAGGGTCCCCGAGAGCAACGATGGCAGGGAGATATTTTGGACCTGAACACAACATCTTGCATGAGCTTTGTTGCTAAAAGGTGCCATCAATTCAAAGCAGCCCTCAAAGTCTGAAATTGGCCTGACTAGTTCTCAGTTCCACAGACCCATTTCCCCCCGTGTTTCTCTAAATTTAGTCTCCAGCTTATGATCAGACTGTATTAATGTTCTGTTTCATCCCATACCTTACTAGTGTAAAACTTAAACAATGAGAATGTGCAAGAAAAGAAGAAAAAAACCTAAAAATTAAGCACCCTCACACAAAATATAGATCAACTTTGCAACTCACTTTCTCATGAAATTAACTGTTTCATGCAGGGGTGAGATCTTAAAAAAACACAAAAAAATATGATTAATGCTATCAAGAACTGCAGTAGTACAAAATCAGGAGTGGCCTGGCTTCACGGGTCTGGATGTTTGGCATAATCTAATCATAGGACAGGAGTCCTTCTCTCATTTACATCATTTTTCCATGGAGTTTTTACTTGCTTCAAGCCATGGCATTTCAGTCACAGTTAGATACAGAGACATCAAACTGAAACAGTAATGGAATTGCAGGTTGATTTCTGAAAATTAAAAATCAGAAGGAAACCAACAAAATGATACAATTAATTTGTACTAATAGAATCAAAGCAACTCCTCAGTGGAAAATGGAAGGCACTTGGCCTTGTTGAACTTCATGAGGTTTGCACAGGCCCACCCCTCCAGCCTGTCCAGGTGCCTTTGGATGGCATCCCTTCCCTCCAGTGTGTTGACTGCAAACTTGCTGAGGGTGCATCAATCTCACTGTCCATGTCGTGACAAAGACATTGAACAGCACCAGTCTCAGTACCAACCCCCGAGGAAACACACTCATCACTGGTCTCCACCTGGACATTGATCTCTTGACCCCAGCTCTTTGAGTGCAGCCATCCAGCTAATTCCTTATCCACCAAGTGATCCATTCATCAAATCCATGTCTCTCCAGTTTAGAGACACTGATGTTGCGTCAAGTATTTTGCACAAATCCAGACAGGTGACATCAGTTGCTCTTCCCTCATCCATCGATGCTGTAACCCCAACACAGAAGGCACCAAATTTTAAGGCATGATTTGCCCTTGGTGAAGCTGTGCTGTCTGTCACCAACCACCGCCTTATTTTCCATGCACCTTAGCATAGTTTCCAGGAGGATCTGCTCCATGTCAGGCACAGAAGCGAGACTGACTGGCTTGTAGCTTTCTGGTTCTTCCTTATTTCCCTTTGTAGAAAGAGGGGCTACGTTTCCCCTTCTCCAGTCAGTGGGATCTTCACCAGACTGCCACAACTTCTCAAATATGATTGATGGTGGCTTAGCCATTTTATCCACCAGTTCCATCAGGACCCACGGACAAATCTCACCAGGTCCCGTGGACTTGTGTACCTTCAGGTTCCTTAGGTGGTCTTGAATCTGATCTTCTCCTACACTGGGTGGTTCTTCATCGTCCCAGTCCCTGCCTTTGCCTTCTGTGACTCGGATGGTGTGACTGGAGCTCTTGCCAGTGAAGACCAAGGCAAAAAAGTCACTGAATACCAGGCCTTCTTCATCGCCTGGGTAACCAGGTCTCCCACGTCCTTTCAGAGAGGGCCAACATTTTTCCAGGTCTTCCTTTTATCACCAACATACCCATAGAAGTTTTTCTTGTTGCCCTTGATGTGCCTGGCCAGATTTAATTTTTTCAGGGCTTTAGTTTTCCTAACCTGATCCCTGACTGCTCAAACAATCTCTCTGTAATCCTTCCAGGTCACCTGCTCTTGCTTCCACCCTCTGTAGGCTTCCTTTCTGTGTTTGAGTTTGTCCAGGAGCTCCTTGTTCATCCACACAAGCTTTCTGGTGTTTTTGCCTGACTTAACTCTTTGTTGGGATGTATCGCTTCAGAGCTTGGAGGAGGTGATTCTTGAATATTAATCAGCTTACAAGAGCTTATATCCTTCCATTCCAACCCTCCAACCCCAGGAGGCATCCCGCCGTGTCTCCATGATGCCAACAGGATCATATCCCTGCAGGTGTGTGCACATTTCAAACTCCTTCTATTTATAACCCATGTGTTTGCACAGCCATTTAAGATGGGCCCTCAGTGAAGGAGACTTACTGGCAGATGCTGCTCTTCAAGTGCTCTCCTGCCATCCCTCTCCAGGCTCTGGGTATCTATTTTCAGCACTGGCATCAAACTGGTATAACAGGGATGGATTGAGGTTCCCCTCCCCCAGCAACTTCAGTTTTAAGTTCTGTTCACCAACTTGACAAATATAACATTCAAAATAGAACTGATGTCTGGTTTTCATCTGCCCAGCTACTAATAATTTAAGAAAACAAAAAATAGAATGATAAGATTTTCCATTTCAGGCTTAAATTCAAACACAAGAATCAAAATACTCTTCAGTAGAAAGGTCTGTAAAAACATCCCCACAAAATTAATTTTAAAAGATTTTCAACTGTGTTTGCCAATAAGGGTATTGAAGTTAAGCCAACCTCAGTTTGCTTGTAGACCTCAGGATTCTGGCTGTAAATCTTTGCTATCTGGTTTCCTGTAAAACGCTGAGAAAGAAATGCAAACGCTTAGAAACACAAACCCTAAATGGAGTCAATAATCATTAACTCTGTGTAATGAGTTCAGTACATTGCACTTTGGATATTTAATTTGCCTGATGCATGATGAAAGTCAGTGCACAGCAGGCAATCTGCACTAAACAGGGTATAACACATAGTCTCATTATGAGAATTTTGTTCACCTTTTGAAAAAAAAGGCAGGAGAAAAAGCATTACTATCTCTAGTTTACATTTCCGAAATGACAGTTCAATGGAATGAATCCCACTTATTCTGTGCACAGGAACCAGCACAATTCAAATGCTGTCTTCAAATCCTTGAAAAGCTTTAAGCTATATGATCTGTGTACCTGCCTGTGAGGCAGGTGAACTGGGAGCAAAGCAGGACGTTTCATACTCAAAGCAACAACTCCAGCATAGTCTAAAAATAGCTGCAAGAATATTTTTTTCATCCAAATATTATATCAAATAATAAAAAAACCTTGTAACATTGAAACCTTAACATTTAGCAAGTTAAAACTAAATTGCTAGTGGTATGTGAAGTCTGATTTCAACACTGGCCATAAATTTTGCATGACGATTCAAAAACAGAATCATCTATTTAGGAGCTTATTGCCTTATGCTGTTGAACCAATGTTATGAATAGCCAGGTGCTGAGATGCCTCCAGGGAATATTAAAAGGCCAATCTTTAAATTGCAGAAGTAACCTAGACCCACAAATAGGTGGATGGATTTACCCCAAATAAACCTGTAACATAAACTGGATTTCCATCCCAGTGGAAATGGGGCTGCACAAGATGCTCCCAGGAGACAACCAGGCCCTGAGACTGCACACATGGCCACCAACCAGTGTATTTAGGAACCACTAGGCAAATGCTCACTCCAACTGCCTCCTGCAGCAAAATTTCCAGTGTTTGGTTAATTTCACTGTAAAATTTCCGCATCTTCCTTTGTGAGATTACTGCAAAAACTCCCTCTTTCACAGTTAATGGCGGATGATTACCTGCTGCCCTGTGGTGGCAGAATTTTTCTCATCCCAAGGCTCTGCTGAGGAATTTCTCCCCAGCCATTCCTCACCTCATAGGCCCGGGAGCCGGTGATACTCGCCAGGTGCTGGGCTCCCCCCACGGCTTCCTCCAGGGCGCTGCACTGGGAAGCTGTGCTGGAATCCATCCATATGGGACTGTTACTGACAGAAAAACACCCCTGTAATGAACGACACCCTTTATTAGTAAGTCTGATCTCTGAGAAATCCCCACTAGAGTAATAAAAATACAGCAGCCGTACATTATCAGCTCACCGCTCAGTTCTCGGAGATGCTTTCTGGTCTCCTCTTGATAATTACAAAAAGCAGATATTGGGCAGCACGTTAGTCAGTGGTGAAAAGTTCAACCCAAACTTTGCATCACAGGGAAGCAGCAGGCTTCTTCTGCTGTTACTTCACAGACCCTGCTGCACAGTGTCTCAGTACGCTCCCCCGGTAGCCAAAACCCCGGCCCCTTGTAGAACTCCTCACCAAACAACCAGATTTTCTTTCCACAGCTTAAAGAGACTCTTTCCATTAAAGAGATTTCTTTTTAATGGCAGCCATAATCATTTGGAAATACAACTGAGACTTAGTACATCACCAGAGAGCACTTTAATCCCATTTCCATGAGTTTGGCATGGATGAGACAGTTCCAAAACGAATCATTTAATACATCAGTTACACAAAAGTCTCCCTTTCAACATACAACTGCCCTTTCTGACCATGAAGTAAGGAAGGTAAGGGTCTTCCAGAAGAAAGTTGATTCCTCCTTATTATTCTTCTTAAATAAAAGTTTATCGATTGCACACATACAAAATGTTGGGGTTCAGCAATGTACTTGTTAGGAGTTTGGGTCCACAGAGCATCACACTTCCGTCCTTTTAGAGTAAGTGTAAACTGGGTTATTTATTTTGTATATTTATCTATTTTTAATATATTTTATATAATAATATATAAATATATATTTATCATCATTATGTAATATATTCTTTTTTTATATATAAAAATCTAATGAAATTACAAGCACTGAAAGTAAACTCAGGTACAATAGTCTTTTTCATAAAAATTTTTGGTCAACACAAATATATACATTACATATATACAAATAAAAAATAAATATTTACAGGTTGTTTACAAAAAGATTACATTTCCTAAAAGAACAAACAGGCTGCTACTGTGACACAGAAACATTCTGGTACATCCACTGGCACCTGTAAGCGTTTAAAGAAGAATACATTGTCATACAGAAAAAAGTAAAATATCAAAAGCCCTGGAGCTGAAGCAACAACTACTACGTTTCATTTATGCTGCAGGGGCATGTGACTCAGCCAACCAAGAGGAAAGGTTTGCAAGGAGAAAAGCAATGTGTAAGCATCAGAAAAAAGACAGTGTAGCCTCCCTTCAGAGATTGTGTGCACATTACCTTTAGTGACTGATGTAAAGGCAGTTCAGATGATGCGTTCTTTAAAATTTGGATGCTTCCTTTCTTCCAGTACACACTCCCATGTTGCTGTAGGAAACACAAAAATAGAAGTTGGAGATGCCCTCCCAAACAGAAGTTAGAGATGCCCTCCCAAGCTGCAAAGTTCATATCCTGATCTGAATTTTAAACTCTAAGGGACAAGAGAACTCTCTTCAAACTAGGACCAAAAAAATGCACCTTTTCAAATCAAGTGTGTCGTTAAAAGACTCTAAGATTGAGCAAACCATGTACTAAACCAGAAAATTATTTTGAACTACTGAAAACTCTAGTGGGAACTGTCACTATACCTCTAATGGCATTAGATACTTCTTCGAAGGCTCTTTGAGCTGTAGCCAGGGCTCCACAGTCAAGACTTAGTTCTGTGCTACTTCAGCACAGCTCCCTGATTCATCAGCGACATGCCTGCCCACCTTGTTGGAGGCTGGATAAAACAAAGGGAATACAGGCAAACTGCAAATACACTTCTTTTTTTCACTTGAGTAAGTTGGGGTTACTTGTCAGTCCCTGACTTCTGTTCCACTGAAGAATTCACAACAGAGACCTTGATACCAGCTATGATTTTCAGACACTTTGCTCAGACTTTCAACTGCAATCAATGGAACACAGAGATCAAAGCAAGAGTTTTGATTAATTAGTCCCAGATAAACCAAGATGAATAACCTAAACCTCACATGTCAGAATTAGCCATCACTTTGGTGCTGTCCTCGTCCTGGATATCATCTGTGAAAGGCTGTTTCACCAGAGAACCAGGAGACTGGCTCACTGACTAAATGTCAGGGTGGGCTTTATAAATCTCAAGAAAAGGCATTATGCACTACAGGCTAAATCATGGCAGCATCTTTGCCATTTCTGCATCAAAGACTCATATTATTTGGGTTTTGTTGTTCCCAGTCAGAACTCCTTCCTAGCCAACAAAAACCTGTGCTCAACTGGATGTTACTCTGCTTTTAGCAAACTGTGTTCCTCACCAGTTTTTCTACCCCATTTTCCACAAGCACCTGGATCTGCTGAAGTTCAAAATTATCTCTGTCATTTCAGAATCTGTATGTACAAAGAATTAAAACAACAGGAAACCAAGTCGTTATGCACTACACTGATCTAAACAACTGCACTGTAAACCTCATCCTCCACTCCCATTATCTTGTAATGATTTCTTTGTCTGCTTCAGGTGTCAAGCTCCCCTGAGGAATGTGTCTATGAACACTTACACACAAGCTTTTATCTTATTTTATGCCGTTATGGTCTTCTGCAATACAATTATTTAAATTAAATTTATCATTGTACTTAATACTCTACTGAAGAAATACAGCAAGACTGGTATTTTCTTTATAAACTAACCTGGCCAGCACCAGACAAAGCTCTGACTTGAGAGAAGTTAAAGCCTGAAGACTTCATCTTCTCCAAGATCATATCCAGAGCCTAAAACAAACAAATAGAATCAAGAATGATTGTAATGAGCTATCAAATTATGCATACTCACAATCTGGAATTAAACAGTAAATTCATGTAATCGCTGATAAGAGTTCATTGGCAGATAATGAAAAATTAGCTAATGACTGTGGACTTCTCAAGAAGTTGCATAAATTAATTTATTAAGTAAGAGTCCATAAAAGAAAAATTGAGTCACACAGAGGAAAAATAAGATCTTCAAAGAAGCTGAATCACAAAGACCCATTCTTTGAAACCTAAATAAGAGGCAAGAGTTAAAGAACTTCAATTCATTAAAAAGCACTTTCAAGAGTGCCAGAAACAAAGCAGGATTATCTTCTTCTGTTCTTACTTTTGGAAATCTCTGAAATTTTAACAGGGCGCATCCTGCACTCCATTCTACAAGACATTAGTAACCTCAATACCACTGCCTCCAGTATCAGCTAACTCACAGACTCTTTAATATAAGGCTAATTCAAGTGAATTTCATTCTTGCCTGAAGGACTTCATTTTTCTGAAGCTTAAAATCAAAAATTAATCTATATTTACATAGTTTCACTTAGATCACCATTTCCCAGACTGTCTGGACGGACAGACCACTGTAAGACTTCCAAAGAAACATCATATACATATATCATATTATTGTTAATTTTATAATTACAACTGCTCCTCTTCATTGTGGCTCAAAAGATCAACTGCAAGCAAATTTACCAAACCTTTGTCAACTCCTGTGGATAACAGTAGTTCTGTGGCTTGGGTAGCTGGGGCTTCTGTGACCTTTCAAATATTTTAACTATTCAAATCCCTTTAGAAAGACAGATTTACATAGTACCATGTGAGAGCAAGTGTTGCAGAATCTGCACAGAAGTAAGGAAGGCCTTGTTTTAAAATAGAAAAGAATTCTGTACTTCAAAATAAACATCAGCCAAAGTAACGGGGAATCACTGAAAAAATTGCACTTTCACCACTTACCAGTTGCGACATCAATTGGTTAGCAGAGTTTATTCTAAATAAAGCAGCTTAGGTAACCTGGATGCTACAAAAACACAGATTTAAGCCAGGCAAAGTAAGATCTGCCCCTTTTGTGTACAAGATAAAAAGAGTGAAAATGAGGGAAAGCCAGGAAGGCATTTCTCATACACAGAGTAGAGGGTGAAGAAACAAACAAAAAAAACCATAAAAATGTTAGCAACTTCCACTGTTTGTTGACAGCATTACTATTTGCACACCAAAGACACAGAATAACACTTAAAAGAAACAGAACATAAGGAAAAGAACTATGTTGATTTGAGTGATGAGTTTCACAACTGCTCAGAATAAATTTCCATTTCTGTAACAGCAAGGAAGAAGGTGAACTATATAAAGCTTTTTCATACCTTGACCCACATGAGCACAGGAGAAGTGACTGTCAGTCTGTCACTGTGAATATAGACTCCACCCTGAGTCCTACAGAAAAACAGGATTTGAAATTTTATATTTTGTTTTATGTTAAGAGCAAGGATCAGTGTTTGAAACATGAAAAAGTAAAAGCCGGCTCCCAGGAGGTGACATGTTTGACCCAATTGCAAAGTAAATAATTTTCAAGGAAAGGCCCTGATCCTGAAGTAAAGTCTGAGACAGGGTCCAGTGATGATACTACTCATTGCCTCTGTGCAATTCATAGTTATTTCTGTCACCATTTGTGAATTGAACCTCAAAGAGGAAGTTCAATTTTGCTGTTAAACCATCAAGTAAATAAATGTACTTCATTGAAACTTGTGACTGGAGGATGACATTTGTCAGTTCTAGTCTATTGCTGAAGTAAACAAATACTGTCATCCTACATTTTATTGTGAGATTTGGAACAACTGAATTTGTCTCCAAATGCCTTTTAGAGGTTCTCCTCGTATAATTTTCTTGCTGTTAGGAGAGCAGTCTGCCCTGACACAAAGGCGGTGCTTACTTTCATGTCTCAAAAAGAAAGATTCATGTCGATGAGTCTGAAGCCCCAGAAAAAGCAAAAAAATGGTTTATTTATACGTAATACTTTGGAGTGTATTTTCTTAATTTATTTCCTTTTGGGAGCTCTTGTCACGTTTTCATACAAGGAAGGCAAGAACGCATACTACCCTTGCCAAGTATGAAACAGGAACATGGCATGACCTTTTTCCATGCCTCCATACGTGCCAATGAGACCAAACAGTCCCCTCACCCCGATCTCCAAAGTTTTAAATTACATTATGCAGGTAAAATACAAAAAGCCTTACTTAAATTCCGGAAGGTCCTTATCAAAAAGAACATTATCCTCATAAATGACTCTCAGCTGTTCATCAATAGCAATGACTTTCAACTAGAAGATATAAAACAGGAAGTTAACAGAATCTAGCAATAATTAAATAGCACTGATAACTCATTTATAATAATTCAATTCCCACAGACAAAATGGAAAAAAAATATCACCCCAATCCATACAACTTGCTGAAACTACGGGCATAATTTTACATTAAACAAGTTATTATGTGAATGTCCATCATGCCACCTATTCAGCAACATGTATTTTTATTTGTTTGTATTCCATCTCCTCATTTTCTTTCTCCTCTAATGAACGTGATCGAGCTGCAGGCATTTGCTAAGAAACAGCAAACAAATTACCAGGTTTTTAGCTTGCATCATAGTAACCAGTTTTGCAATTTCTCCGAAGAATACAGTATCTGAGATTAAAGATGCCATATGCCTTTTTTTTTTTCCCCTCCTTTTTTCGGCCTCATTTTACCGAGGAACCTAACAGACCCTTAGGGTACCTTGAGGACCTTCCATGCTCCCCAGATGGTGAGTAAATGAAACTCTCCCGGTCTGGCAAAGCTCAGAGGGCTTTACACAAGCGTGTTCTGAACTCACGCAACACGAAGAAAGCAAAACCCAAACAGGTAACTCCATAAAGCTGAGCCTTCTTGTCAGCACGGATTAGAAGAGTACAACCTTTCCTCCTCTGTATTCACTTAAGTTCACCTAGTTCAGAAGGAAAATAGTAACAGCCAAGAAGAAAAGTGAGAAGGTAGCTCACGTTCCGTGCCTATTTCAACAAGGGAGAGTGCAAACTGCTGTTAAAGGAACAGATAAAAAAACAAACAAACAAACAAAAACAAAAACCAAAAAAAGAAAACCCAAGTCATCTTAAGGAGTCATATTCAAATAACAAGGCCATCTCTGTTTTTGCCATACTGAAGTAGGGCCATTATCTATGCACTGGCACAGTGCACTAGCTAAAAAAATGGTTCTGACCCACTGCAGCCTAATTGGCTCCCTGCTTCCAGCACATCCTCTTGAAAGCACTTGATCAACCTAACCTGGATGTGTCTTTTCAAGCTCCCAAACTTCAGCACCATAATGGCGATTTATGCTCAAACACTTGTTTTTAACATATTCAGGCCTCTGCACAACTTGAGCAGTTTCTATTCACAGTGTGGCAATACCCAAATGTGTTGGCAAATCAGAATTTCAAGCAGCAATCTGAGCACCCAGGTTCACAATCCTACTAGTCTTGATTCCCAGGAGGACATTGGAAAGCTGGATTTGGGTGCAAATCACAGCTCCTACAGTAGCAGGCAGAGGGGTGTCCATGCAGTCTGGGTGTAGAGAAGTGTCTCAGCACTCCTTTTCAGGATATTTAACACATCTTTAATCAGGACACATTAGGACATGCAACCCACAGCTTCAGACACGATATGGGGCAAACAGAAAGGGACAAAGGATGCACTTATGCAGGTGAAGGAGACATGAGAACAACCAAGGACATGTGGTGCCCATGACCCATAAACATCTTGAAACACGAGGCATTGGGAATTATTATGGTCATAAAATAAAACACAAGAAATTCCACTTCAACATGAGGAAGAACTTCTTTACATTGGGGATGGCAGAGCACCGGAACAGGCCACCCAGGGATGTCATGGATTCTCCCTCTCTGGAGACATTCCAAATGCACCTGGACACGTTCCTGTGCCACCTGCTGCAGGTGACTCTGCCTTGGCAGGGGGGTTGAACTGGTCTGATCTCCAGAAGTCCCTTCCACAGAGCCACAAAATCAGTCAGGTTGGAAGGGACCATGGCGGGTCATCTGATCCAACCTCCCCGCTTAAGCAGGGTCGTCCTAGAGGACGTGGCACAGGATTGTGTCTGGATGGTTCTGGAATATCTCCAGTGAGGGAGCCTCCACAACCTCTCTGGGCAATTCAACCATAAGGACTGTGTGACTGTGAATTATTTGGCATCAGCTCTGGCGAGACGCAGCGTGTGCGAGTCCCGGGCACGGAACACCGCTCCCCTCCCTGCATCCTGTGTGAGCCCTGGGCATGGAACACCGCTTCGCTGCTGTATCCTGTGTGAGCCCTGGGCACGGAACACCGCTCCGCTCCCTGCATCCTGTGTGAGCCCTGGGCAAGGAACACCGCTCCGCTCCCTGCATCCTGTGTGAGCCCTGGGCACGGAACACCGCTCCGCTCCCTGCAGCCCCTGCCGGGCCCGGGGACAGCGAGCAGCCCTGCAAAGCAAATCCGCCGCTGGGAGGAGAAGGGGAACGGAAGGCTCTGAGATGGGACGGAAGCCGCCCGAGGAGGAAGGAGCGGAGAAGAGGAAGGCCTGTCCCCGCTCTGTGCTGGGGGCAGCGCAGCGGCCGCGGTGGCGGCGGGGCCGCCCGGACCGTATCCCCTGCATCCCCCGCATCCCCCGCATCCCCCAGGGGCAGCCCCCGCTCCCGCCGCGGTCGGATCCTCCCGGCCAGCTCAGCCCCGCTCCGGGCAGGGCCCGGGGAAGCCGGGGCGGCCCCGGCCCCGCCACCCTGCGCGCAGGGGGCCGGCCGAGGGAGGGGAGGGGAGAGCAGGGCGGGGGAGGCGGCGCGGTACCTGCTGCGTGCTGAAATCCCAGCCCAGGTAGCAGGGAGAGGCCATGGCACAGCCCGGCACGGCCCTCGCCCTCACCCTCACCCGGGAGCCGGGGCAGCGAGCGGGAAGGGGGTGGCTTTGCTGGCCCGG
>VZRE01013488.1:32847-84745 GCA_013396775.1 Cephalopterus ornatus | reverse complement strand
GGGCAGGAGCCGCCAGCCCGGCCCCGAGGAGCGGCAGCACCCGGTTAATGAGTGCTGGGAGCGCTGGGAGCGCTGGGAGCGGGACCAGCCCGCTCCCAACCCCGCACGGAGGAGCCGGGAACAGCTCGGGCGGGGAGCGAGGCGATGGTGGGGTTGAGGTGATGTGGGGTGATGCGGTGTGGGGGTGATGAGATGGTGGGGGTGATGAGATGGGGAGGTTATGAGATGAGGGGTGATGAAATGGGTGGGGCGATTAGATGGGGGATGATGAGATGGGGAGGTTATGAGATCGGGGGGTGATGAGATGGTGCGAGTGATGAGATGGGGGGATTGTTGAACCCGAACTCATTCTCCGGTTCGCAGCACCAATTCATACACTGAGGCGAAGTACTTCTGTATTTTACTTTAATTTGCACAAAGTAGGGCGCTAGGCAGTAACACACAAAAGTCTGGCTCACCAGTCATCAAAACTTTACATTATTAGTACGTTTTAACAAACCAAGGCATCGGCTTTCAGTGGTTACAATTTACATAACTTTTCTCTTAATTGGTATTCAACCCTGTATTTGTTAGTTGTATCTCTCTCTTCTCGTACTAATTAGTCCACAAGCACAGTTCTTCCCTACATTTCAGTCTGGAGTGTGCTTTGAGTGGGTGATCACTGCTTGCCTGAATTACCTATCCCTCAGTTACTACTCAGTCCTTCTGACTTCACTCCTGGTGGCTCTTGTTCCTCTTGGGATTGTCTTCCCTCTTCCTTAAAACAACAGATTAGCCAAGCATACGAAATTTACAGTGCAACTGGTTAATCATAACTGTCCGGCTACAGCTACTGATTAACAACTAAAAAAAAAAAATAAAAAAATTGCAAAGTTTGACTCAAACCCTTATTTCAAATCTTGAGGGGCTCGTTATCAGGATGATGTGATGGTGGGACAATGTGACGGTGGGGTGATATGACGGTGGGATGATGTGATGCTGGGTTACCCTGTGCCAGGGCTGTGCCCGGGGCTGCTGAGCACCAGTAACCAGTGCCCATAACATGCGGATCCCCAGTGGCAGCGCCTGGGCCAGTGAGATAATGCCATGCAGGGACCACCCAGGAACCAGAACCAAAACAAAACAAGCAAGCTCAAACCACAGTCCAAAGGAACTAATGAAATTTTAATATGCAATTACTATGTACCAGCCATGTTGTGGTATCACACTCGGATCAGCACAAACACACACATTATTCAATTAGAAAACACCAAATTGTTTCTTTGGCTTGAGTTTTGTTTTTTAGTGTGCCTTTTTTCAGCTGGAAGTGTTGGGGAGGTTTTAGGTTTTTGTGTTACCTGTCATAGTATGCGACAAGCAAAGTGGAATTGCTTAATCAAAAGAAGGGTCAAGTAAAATACACTTCCATTCTGCAGTCAAGGCGGTATCTCAGCAGAGTTTTAATGAAGTTAAATAGGTTTTGCATGCCCAGGATCATAAACTGTTTTAACAGTACAAATACTTAATTTGAAATGCCCTTAAAATTATATTAATAAATTTTCTCATATACTGAACATTTTAAATAGTCCCACTGATTTCTCGAAGCCCTAACTCCCATGGGTTTATATTTTTAAGATTTCTGGTTATTACTGCAGAGAAAAACCTTTAAAACATTAATGGCCGCCAGGTAGTGGTGGAATTTCCCTTCTCCTAAGGGAAAGGAGCTCATGCTGGATGAACCTGTTCTGAACAAAGGTCTCACTTAACCAGAGGCTGTGAAGGAAATAATGTTTTTGAAATGTTACCAAGAATGGTTTCCGTAGTGTAACTTGTACCAGAAAACAAAGGATCAAATAACAGATAGAGGCTGGGAGTTTTATTAATGCAGAATGTGACTGATGAGCCAGGAAGGAGAGGCTTGCTCAGCCCTTTCATTGGCTGCATATTCCCTACAAACAAGTAACAGATTCAGAGGCTGAGGCTTGAAATGCTGCAATTTTCAGAAGGTAACTACTTGGAAGAGAAACTGAAGTCACTTCTGAAGAAAGCTATAAGAATGATTAATGACTTCAGAAAAAGCAACATTAGTGGATTTTAATTTTTTTTTAGAGGAGGTATTGGCTAGTAGAAAAGAAACAAGACTTTATAAATAAAGCAATCTCATGAGGATGTAAGAATCAGTTATGTTCTTCAGCAATCAGATCAGCAGAATAGTCCCAATTAACAAGAAATCATTTGACTTAAACAGCAAAGAAAAGTTGAGGAATAACCACTCTCGTGTTATTAGATCTCCTTATATTAGAAACAAGGGCGACGAGACAATTCGGTAAGAAAATTCACCAAAGTGGGAATGTTATTGTTGCTACTTTCACTTTTCCTCTTTTTCAAAAGAAAATAAGGAAATTTGGAGAATCAATGCCTTACCCAGTCACTCTGTTGCCCATCCTCCTATCAAGGCAGCGTTCTCTCAGATTTATTATTTGTGTATGGAAAATGTGCATTGCTGCTGTTCTTTCTGCATTCGAGTTTCTTGAAAGCAAACAAGGTTTAGCTCTGCATTTATCAGTGAAGTTGCATTCATGTACTAGTGATGTTTTAGCACTGACAAATCCAGAATTTCCAGAGGGGACGGACAAAATGCCGTTTATAATTGAAATGTCACCACTGCAGATTAACAGCTTGAGGCAAAGCACAGATTAATCACTCAAGACACCCAGAGCAGAGTAAAGGGAAAAGTGAGTTTATTCCCCTTTTCCTATTAACTAGTTTCTGACCTGATGGAGAAGCAATACTTCCATGCTGTCCTAGGCCCTTGGCTATCTAGATAAATTATAACTAGTATGCCAATTAGTGCTTTTTTTTTTCTTCCCCCACTGTCAAGTTAACTGCAACTGCACATTTATTTCAATTCATTGCAAAACATAAATTAACCGTATTCCACATTCCTACATACTGAGATTTTTTCACTTTCTATTCGCACTTCCAGTATCAAAACCTGTCTCTGATCTCAGCTGCACTCTGATATGAACTCAGGTTTAACTGCATTCTCCAGCTTTGCACAGGGGAACTCCTTCAGAAACAGTGATAGCCCAATTTCCAGGCTTCATTATCATCACATCATCTGAGACATGCCAACAAGCTAGAGAGCAGCTAGTCCAGACCTTTGATATAAATTAGGATGACTATATTGACAGCAGTCCAGCTATCCTGATTAATACTGGCTACATAATTTAATGGGATGTGGAAGTACTCACACCTTCACAGGAAGTAACAGAAGTCTGTGGGCAACTACAAAGCTACCAATCTTTCTGCTTCCAGCACATTTTGGGCACCTAACTAGTTATTTTAAGTAGCAGGGCAGCCCTAAACAGGCATTTTACATTTGTACAACTGCACAGCTTAGCACGGCAGGAGCAATGGGACAGATAAGAGTTGTTGCACATACAGACATCAGTTATGCACATACAATAAGCCACAGCAGCCCATGTTAGACCAAGCATCGTTAGGTCTGGTGGCACAATTATCCTTTTTCCTAATAAGAAATCTTGTTGCTCTTTAATTAGCCTCGGAAACATCAAACATAGTAATCTGGGTCACATATATGACAACCTTTTTGCCAGGTAACCTTAGAGTCACGTGCACTGCTGCTAATGAGGTGGGATATGTTTACAATATTAAGCTCCAAGTAACAACAGTAACATATTAACACATCATCTTAAAAAAAAAAACCAAAAAAAACCCCCAGCCTGAGCACTAGACCTGCCTGCTGGAACGGTGTCTGAACAATGGCAATGCTCTAAAGGTCATTCCCTTTCTACTTAGCGTTGCAAGTGCTCTTATCACAAAATCTCCAGCAATGTTTAACCAAGAGAATGCAAAATGCCACAGTGCCATGAATTTAAAGATGACGTTTCTGATCTTTTTATTGAGGTGGCATTATAACACCCAAAAACATTTTCCTTTCCCTAAATAGGCACTTACCTGTTGAAGTTACTTTTGCACGTGGTCTTGGGGTAACCATTATGATCGTCCACACCTCCAAATGCTGTGGAGAGTCTTGTTATTCCCTCAGCAAGAATAAGTACTTGATGTTTCAAAGCAACGGATTGAGGTGGCTGCTATCCACGGCAATTTCACTGACTGTGCTGTGAGCACCTGAACATGAGGAAGAACTTTACTGTGCGGGTGACCGAGCACTGGAACAGATTGCCCTGAGTGGTTGTGGCCTCTCCCTCTCTGGAGGTATTTCAGAACCATCTGGACACAATTCTGTGCAATGTGCTTTAGGACAACCCTGCTCGAGCGGGCAGGTTGGACCAGATGACCCACTGGGGTCCCTTCCAACCTCACCCGTTTCGCGATTCAGTGGAAGCATGTACAAAGATCCAGCAAAATCCCTGTGCATGAGTTTCACAAAAGGAATCCAGAGCTCAGTTGTTACTCAGAGACTGAAAATGTCTATTATTTAAGTACAGTAATTATCGCACAAACTTATTGGTCGATTTAGTTTTTTGACACGTGCATACTCAAAGCCCCTGGTGTGGTACTGCATTAGCAAATTGTGGCCCTTTACAGAGACAGCGTGAAGAGTTGGTGCAAGATTCCATATAAAAGCATATACCAGCACACGGAACAATGGGTACAAGAAAAGAATTTAAATGAAGGCTCAACTACACAATCTCAATTATACCATCAGTTGCATAGGTATGGTCAATTTGCAGCTTTTATTTAATCATGTACATAAAATTCTCCAATTTCACTTCTATTGAATTCAGTAGAACATGTGTTGACTTCAGTGGGTACTGAATCAGGCACTGTGGAATTGTATCTGGTTTTACATACTTTAGTTTTACAGATGTAATTTCCTTGACTCAATTAAGCTACTAGTGATTATGAAGTGCAGTACAAATTCCTCATGAGATTTCTGCATGGAAGTGAAGTGAAGGATGTTTCTGAATAACAAATTATTTTTAGGAGACTTTCCTTCTCTGCACAGATTTCAAGTCCGTATTCATTCTCACAAATAGTAATAGTACTCAGCCATCCTCTTTGGAGGACTATCTTAACTACAGCCATTTGCAAGCCTTATTAAAGTTAACTTATACACCCATCAGATTTCCTTGAAGACGAATACTGAAGAGGTTTGTGTCCTAATGCTCAAAAGCAAATATCTCAGGAGCAAGATGTTGTCACCTAGATAAAACTTTTCATTAACAACAGATTAACCAGTTCTTTCACGCTATACTTGATTCTTATCAAACTCCACTTACAGATAAGTACATTTTATTGATTAAAAGCAATCAAAGATAAACTCATTCCTACTCAAACAATGCCTGAAGTGAAAACTAATAAGGGAAAAACCTTGCACTATTCAGCAGCATCCTGCAAGGATCAAAAATCTTTCTGGAATCAAGAATTAATCAAAATCCTGTAGTTTTCAGGTGGAAAAATCAAGGCAGAAAAGTTGTATAGCTTATCCAGTTTGGTTTAGACACTGCTTGAAATTCTCACAGAGTTCCTATATACACATCATGTCTCTTGGGAGAACGAATAACCACAGACTGCTGTCACCTCCCAGAGCTGTAGCCTTTATAACTCTGTGGGTAGGACACAGTTGGAGATAGTTGGTATAGGAAAGGTGTGTAGGTAGCAGTACCAGAAATGTGAAGTTCATTTATCAATAACTGGAATTTAAGGCATCTCTTGGGTCTAGGAACCTTCACGCATTTCCAAAATCCTCTGAAGAGATTTACTGAAGGCCATTCAGTTCCCTCTCACCCTCTCCTCATGGACAATTTCATGGCATTAAAATGGAGTAAATCTAACTATCTTGTTTGTCCACTAATTTAAGAAATCTGAGAACTAAGAAAGAAGCTAGGGAAACTGTAAGGGAAGATGTGAGAGTTCATTTGTTTAAAATCTCTAATTGATTCTACCTTCATTTTCTCCTTAGACTTGCCTCTGCACATTGTCACTTCTAATAGAGAATCTCAAAAGTTCTTGGTGGGCAAGAACAGCAGAACTGCAAAATGAACAACTGATGCTTAATTTTGGAGGCTGATTTTTTGCACGAGGGTAGAGATTCTAGTCCTAACAGCAACAGAGTGAGCAGCTTAAATAAAGCAAATTTCAGCATTTTAGTTTACTTTTCACAGCAACTAACACTCCAAAGGAAGATTGCTTAATGCTTAGCACTTAGAGAGAAGGCCAAAGAACAGAAGTTTTTAAATGCTGCTTATGCCAGGCACAAAAAATACTTAAAGAACCTCCACTGCATTAAACTCCTTACAACCAGCAAAACTGAATTTGACGTGAAGGAATCCAGTAACTTCCTTGTGATCACCTTTATCATTCCCAAAAAGGAAAAAAACAAAGCATGTGGTTCTGCAAAGGGAACTAGATAGCACCAAGCTCCCAACACTTTCAAAGCCAGGTAGGTGCACATGAAATCACAGAATCACAGAATATCAGATTGGAAGGGACCTTCAAGGATCAGCTGGTCCGACCTTTCTTGGCAAAAGTACATGAAGCACAGGATGCTTGGTGTGAAACCCTCGGTGCTAACTTGGTGTGCTTGATTTAAGCCTTTGGAGACACCCAAGCAGAGTGTAGGATCAAAGATATTTGATATATACCTACCTACACACACACTACCTAATTATATTTGCATAAAGATACGAGGAATAAAGAGGGGAAATAGAATCCTTATCAAGGAAACGTGAAGGTGGACTACATGTGACCCAAGCTCAAAAAAACTTCAGAGGGACCTGAAGGAGAGCTGGGCCACCCTCCTTCCTTTTGACACACTTGAATTCTTTTTGTGTGAAAGCGCAGAAAAGATCAGATGAGGGAGGAAACACCTTGAGGTCATCCTGAAAACTTCTGTCATAGACTCCTTCATCCCATTAGCATGGACACGCAGAGAGCAGCAGAAAATGATCTTGTACCATCAGAAAGTCCTGTGCTCTACTCCCAACACTCCGTAACTGGGGCGTGCTTTAAGGTTGTGCTTTCAAACAATAGAAATGCACAGGCTCTTATCAAAAATCTCATTAAAAAGTAAACAATTATTGTTGATTCTGATACTGTCTAGAGCCCAAATAATAGCAGCCATCTTGTTTCTACCTCTCTTTTTGTTATTACATTTTCTAAGAATTAAATAGTCACATTCTAACATTGCAAGACTGCACTTAAAAATTTTAAAAGCACTAATAGAAAGCTAGAGAAAGGGGGTTATCACAGTAACTTATAGTTTTCTTCTCAGTGCCAGTTAAAATCTACAGATATTTGTATTGTATCTTTTTAACCTCCATGAACAGTGTTGGACATATCTAAATTCAGCACATGAATATCATGAATAATATACCTCTGGTCTCAGGTGTGCAGTAAAACCCGGTGTTACAGGAAGCGCATTCAGTCAGTTAAGCATTATGAGCATTTTTAATTATCTTTAAATCAACAATTATTCCTATAAGGTCCTCCAAACAATTTTGAATAAAAAACTAATTTACTACTCACAAATTAATTAGTATGAGATAAAATTAGTTGCATCTTTTTAAATGAGATTTTGCAACCAAGGTCAAGGGCAGTAAACATCTACTTCAAGTTCTAAAAGCCACTGCTTTTGGACTATGAAATATTCTCAAATTTATTTTGCCTCAAGGAAATGAAGAATTGGTTCCATTGTGATGGAAGAACAGATTTAAGGGAAATAGGGCACTTCAGACTTCAAACAAAAACCATTCAGACGATGTTTTGATCAGGAGTTTGTTCAATTAAGGAAAGACAAGTTTTGACACAAACCTAATCACGGCAATAAATTTTCAGAACCTGTAGTGCTTTTAGGAGATACGTGTGCCAGTGCTAGGGCATGGCTTGTCTGCTTATATTCCTCAGGAACCTACAACCCAAAAGGAAGCCTCTAATATTTCAGGCTCAGGCAAATACAGAGTCACGCCACTCCAATAGTGCCACCTGCTGTGTACTGTAAAAGTGTACAGGGGTCTGTAGATCCAAGTAATTCGACTTAAAGACTGACTGATTTAAAGAGAAATCATAATTTGGTGTGCAGGTATGACAATATAAATTTATTTCTATTTATTAGCAATACCTAAACAGGCTCGGGGCACAAAGGAAGTTGTTCCACTACGGTATAAAAACATAAACCAGAGACAATCCATTTTAAAGTTTATGTCAGTGGCATAACAAGGCTTAGCTACGTCAGCTCACTACACATCAAAACCACGATTAACCTCGTGCTCTTTGTGATGTCATGTACGTTAGACCTGCAATTCATTTCATTAATTATATCATGGTTGGAAATTATTCACAAAACACACACAAGTATATATGTGTGGGTGTGTATATATATACACACGCACTCGTGCCTTGATAAGGAAGTGTACACAGACAAACACACACACAGACAAACCCATACACACACCTGTAGAACCTGAGTCAGCTGCACCTCAAATCCTGTGTTCAGTTTTGGGCCCCTCACTACAAGAAAGACATTGAGGCACTGGAGCGTGTCCAGAGAAGGACAACAGAGCTGGGGAAGGGTCTGGAGCACAGGTCTGATGAGGAGCAGCTGCGGCATCTGGGGGTGTTTAGCCTGGAGAAAAGGAGCTTCAGAGGGGACTTCATGGCTCTCTACAACTGCCTGAAAAGAAGTCATGGTAAGATGGGGGTTGGTCTCTTCTCCCAGTGACATGATGAGAGGAAATGGCCTTGAGTTGTAGCAGGGCAGGTTTAAATTAAATATTAGGAAAAAAATTTTCACTGAAAGGGTTGTAAAGCATTGGAACAGACTTCACAGGGAAGGGATCCCTGGAGGTGTTAAAAAAATGTGTGGATATAGCACCTGAGGATGTGATTTAATGGTGAACATGGTAGTGCTGGGTTGACAGTTGGATTTGATGATCTTAAAGGTCTTTGCCAACCCTAACAATCCTATAAAGATGCTCTGTTCACAAGCTTTCTGTGAAAAGGAAACAAACTGACATGTATACAGAATTGGCTAAGCAAAATAAAAACTAGTTCTGTTCCCAGTTCCAGCTCTGCTGTACCACCTGGACTCATTCCATGCATTTCACTGAGCATTTGGTTCCTTTACCCCGTTTCTGGTTTTGCTGCCTACCCATGCAACTGCTTGGGAAGGGGCTCCCTTGTATAAACCATTTGCGTAACTGCGTGTGATGGCTTTTCCATGATCCCGAGGGAACTGTACAGTACAAATAACTAACAATAATTTCTGATCAAATACAAACTCATTATACATTACATGCTCTTCCGGTGAGAAGTAAAGTACACATCTTTAAACACAGAGCCTACATTTCAGGGTCAAGGATGCTATCCTGGAAATTCCTTCTGCCACACACAGTCAGGTTGCACAAGTCACTTTCACAGGAGGCCAGCGAGTCAAAAAGTGTGACTGGAATTTTAAAAAGGTTGGGTAAATTTTATGACCATTAATAATGTTTGTATTGAATGCCAGCTCAAACTGTAATGAAGTCAATTAAATCTCCAATGTATAAACCGACGGCCTGAAGGTCCAAAGGCAGACTCCATGTGACAGCAACTCAGAACACTGGACAAACAAGGAAGTTCCTGAGGTACTGCTTGCTACAGAGCACCAGATGTTTGTCTCAGCTGAAGGTAGAGTATCAAAGTAGATCTCCTAAAGCCATGATACATCAGAAAAACTCAAACGTGTTTTTTCTAGGGTAGGGAGAAGGCAACTTGAAGAGTATCTACAGTGTCTGGCAGAGTATTTTGTGTACTGTTCTTTCCCTGGCTGAGGCAGGAAAAGAATGCAGTTGAGGTAGGCAACACGATTTGTAGGACACAAATAATAGTGGGAAGGCAAGAGTAATTATTAAAAAGTCAGTTACTGCAGACTTACACATGAGAGCCTGCTGAGCCTCACCAGAACTCTATGGACTGCATAGCCAGAGTCCTGTCACCCCCTGATTCCATCCATCATTTTTGATGCAGCCCATGCAACCCATGAAGACATTCAGTAATACTTAAAACTTAGTCAAAAACTTGACTAAAATAGAATAGCAAAGTAGTCTTTCTAGTTACACAGATCGACCTGCTGTGGGTCTACTAGTCTTATTACCCAAGGAAGATCCTTACCATATAATCTTTAATATTTTTATAATTTTTAAAATCAGTTAATAAAACCTCTGCTGATTTCTGGTGTTGTTGTAATGGGTCTTAGTGTATGCCATCTTTTTCTTATATATAAATTTTATAATAACATATTGTTGGTTCCCATCTATCACCAGTATTTCATTAAAAAAAAAAAAAAAGTCTGAATTAATTACTCAGCTCCCTGATACCATCTAACAACATCATCCATCCTTACCATCAGTGTTACACATCCTTCTGCTGTTCCAACAGGGTGTGCACAAAGGGGACATAACCATTTCAACTACACAGATATAACTGTAGTAGCACAACTGGTTTTTTATAGAGGGTTTAACACCTTGCTCGGAGAAGAGAACGTTGCATGGAGACCTCAACCTTCCAGTATCTGAAGGGGGCCTACAGGGCAACCAGAGAGGGACTCTTTGCCAGGAACTGAAGTGACAGGACAAAGAGTAATGGGTACAAATTGAAAGAGGGGAAGTCTAGGCTGGATATTTGGAAGAAATTCTTCACCGCGAGAGTGGTTAAACACTGAAACAGGTTGCCCAGGGAAGTTGTGGATGCCCCAACCCTGGCAGTGTTCAAGGCCAGGTTGAATAAGGCCTTGAGCAACTGGGTCTAGTGGGAAGTGTCCCTGCCCATGGCAGGAGGGGTTGGCGCTAGATGATCCTTCCAAACCCTTAACATTTCATGATTATGCAATCTTCTCTTGTGCCACAACTGCACCACAAACCTGTGCAGGTTTTCACAGGTGAGTGGTTATTGCCAGTCTCACACCTGTGGTTTATGTCTTTCTAGACAAAAACCCTTCTCAGCCAGAAAGATAAACCATCACCTCACAAGATATCTTGGAAACAGACCAATGTATAAATAAATAACCAATGAATAAATAAAAGCCTACTGTCAAAGTGATAGGAGTGTTATTCATTTCTAAGAGAAACGACCATTTTCTTTGCACCCAAGGCAACTTCAAACCATTTATCTTTCCTATAATCCCACTGAATTTTGTTGTGCTTGATGGAGAATACTACATCCAGAGATGCTTGCATAGAGCCATCTGCAAAAAAAAACAAACAAAAAACCAACCAACCAACCAAACAAACAAACAAAAAACCAAAAACAAAACAAAAAAATACCATGGAATACAATGTTATTTCGCTTCCTCTGAGCACAATCACATTGTCTGTTGTGATGAGCCCCGCCTGGCTCCCGTGTCCCCCCCGCCCGCCGCATTCCATCGGAACCAGCCGCTGCTGTGATGCCACAGCCCCCGCCCGGCTATTCCCGGATCCTTCCCTTAGGGACAGCGGACCTCGCCTTCCTCCCGGGAAGGAGCTCAGGGATCAGCTGCGTGAGTGCCCAAGGTTCCCCTGGAGGCTGCTGTCCCTGGTGTGCCAGAGCTGTGCCAGGTGGCATTCCTACTTTTCTTTAGGGAAAATTAACGTGTCCTGCTTTGTTAGCCAACCGTTCTGACAATGTCGTTGCTTCCATCAACACTTTGGCTTTTGAGCCTTATTCCTCTGCTTGGTTTATGTCACATATAAGGCAAATGGGCTTTAGAGTATGACATTTTAGTTACAAAAGCTCGGTCTTGCATTCAAAGTGGCTTGTGGGACATACCCCTGATTGTTTACTCAAATTAGTTTTGAGAAAGTCCCTTTAAACTGACCAAAAGTGTGTTAGTGCATGAAACTGAGCAAATGACAACTGTGTTAAAACTGCACTTCAACTGCATTATTTTTTCACATAGGGCCCTTGATGAACCTATTTCAGGGACAAAAACTTGCAGTACATAGTCCAGTTTCATACTTTATCTGATATAATCAAAAGCCATGTATTTTTTAAATTTTAGCCTCATTTTTAGATAATACTGTTACATGTACAGTAAGTTTTAAAATGTGGCTTACCATTTTTTTGCTCAGCTCTCAGTAACAAAATTATTATTTCCATAATTTATTTCATTTCATAGCACAGCAGAAATCCTGAATGAGTCAGAGTAAGGTGTTCCTGTCTCCAGCCTCCCAATTCCAAGTGTCACTGGCACATACGCTTCTGACTCTGCACCAAGGCCTGAATACTTTTAACATATTCTTTAAATGAGAGCAATAAGCACTAAAGTATTAAGGCATAACAAATCATCTCCTCCCACCCCATGGCCCCAAGGAGTGCCAGCTAGAATGAAACTGGGTGAAAGTTAAGGAAGGGAGAGTGGAGGGGAAAGGACAGAAAACACATGGAAAGAAAGATGGAAAAATATTTCCCAGGTGGAACTACTATCCTGGGGATGCCTCCTCAACAGCATCCCCTTTGAGAATTATCACTGCTACATAAACCAGTATTACCCAGCCCTTTCTGCACTGGGCTCTGTTCAAGGAGGTTTTGTATTTCACTGTTTTCCTTGGCAAAGGTTCACATGCTCACAACCTTAGGTAAACATTAAATCCATCTATCCAGTCCTGATCATGAACTCTGTATGCAGGAGCTCCAGACACACTGCATGAAAACAAGCTGACTGACACCCGCGACTTCAGCGTAGACCAGGCAACTTCTGACACAAGTCGCCGTGCTTGGAAGAAAGTCACTTGTTCACTTGGGAAGATTTCAGATGCTTCATACTTGATTCGCTTTCTTGCCAACACAATGAAGGAAGCGTCCTGCTTCTGCACGACTTTTTCTTCCTTGTTGGAACAGATGGTGAAGGTTTACAAATACGTGACTGGTATTTTTTCAGTGACTCATACCTCAGAGCCACAGGTTTCAGACCGTGGCAAGCAGCTCGCCGAGATGGATGTAGACATACTTGAGGAGCAGTATGACCATATAAAACAGAAGCAAAAACTGCAGCCAGACATTATTGTATATAAAACAGGTACGCTTATACTGATAGGAAAAAATGCATGTGTAATGTAAAGACTGTTTCTTTAAAGCTTTAATAACTCCTGGCTTTGTTCTTTTGATGTTCAGCTTCAAGAGAGGTAAAAGTGAATTCTCCTTCTGTCATTCTGGGGTTTTATTCATTTCACTCAAGATTTTGTTTTATGTTTATGTCAATTTATATCTATTATCTTCATGTCAGTGAAACTCTAACTTGTATTTGAAACAGATGAACATATTTGAGGTAAGGTTTTACAGGTTTTATGTCAGCAGGTTTTATGTTTTATTTTTTTTTTTAAAGTAAAATTCTAAACATAGATGGTGGCTCTTACGGGAGCCATGTACTTCATGTCTGTACTCAGTTTATTTGTGCAATGTATTCTGTAACACTTCTGCTCTCTTGAATGCTTCCATCAGAACCTCCAGTTCTGGGTCATCTGTCTCTTTTTCCCTTCTCTATCTGTGTAAAGATTACAGGAAGCAACAGCAAATATCAAGTAACGAGCACAAGTAGGGTTTTTGTTTAAAAAAAGTTATATTAAAAGTTATAGTGGGTAACTAAAAAACAAGCTTTGAACAAAAGGTCCTGTTTTGAAAGTATTTTCAGTGCATATTGCTTGGAAAGTGCACAAATAGAAAAACAAGTAACAAATGTATCACTCCTCTACCTGCTGTGTCAGACAGATTTTATATAAGAAACTTTCAAATGTTTTAACATTTAGTTAAACTACAGCTTACAATACTACATTGATATATTTTCATTAGCTTTCCAAGTTAAATTGATATTGAGAATACTAAGCCAATTAATGAAGTTATGTTCTGAATTTAATTGCAATATGAAAATCATGGTTCATTCACCTCTTACATTATTATTTATCTTAACAAGTTCAAAACTTAGGTTATTTCATTCTTTACATTTTCTTCTACATTTTCCAGCAGTTCTAGAATTTGGCTGTGCCAGACTTTGCGATCAAAACAGTTGAAAAAACACATAATTATGAACTATACAAAAAATTCACTTCTGAAATATTCTTTCATCCATATGTTTCAAAATTCTTATGCTAAAAGAATTAAAATCTCTGGGAGGAAAAAAAAAATATATACAAGCTTATTTTGTCAGGTATGAAAAGGCAGTTAACTTGAAGACAAAACAGCCCACCTAATCAGCTGTAGCAAAAATATAAGTTGAAAAAGGAAGCAGAAGGTTTATTCAGATTAATTCAAATGAAGCTTCAGATATAATGAATGTAATCAGAGCAGATTTTTTGCAAGGCCATTTGAAGATTAAAAGATGTGAAAAAGTAGGACTTCACAGTTTCTGGGAAGTTTAAGATTTATTAGTGCTGAAAATCCACATACAAATAGTTTTATACATATATCCCAAAACATTCACAAAACCACGTAACCCACTGCACTGAACTTCTATCTTTAAACAAGCTGTATGTGAAAAGAATTCATGTCACTGTTAGAAACAGTTGAAGTTGGGGGGGTGTGTGTTTGTTATGCTGAGTTCCTATGGTTTGGAAGCACTTGGAAGCTGTTTTATGTCTCAGCTTTCAAGAATATGCCAAGCAGAGATGAACACTGCCCTATCAGGAGAGCCCTACACTATCCTAAAATTCCAGCTATTACCAAAAGGCAGCCCATGTGTGTATCAGTGTTTTGTACTGACAACAAATTGTTTCCCTACACAGAGGGTGAGATTATGGCTAGGCTGGGAAAGGCACGACAACAATAGCACCACCACAACCCCACACATACACAAACCTCAAAGGCCTGACACAAAACCCTCATGGAAGCAGAGCACCTTCAGTCACTTGTGGTCTTAAAAATCTATGCCAAAGGTCTTTGTTCTAACAGATAAAAGCCTGCATCGTTCCTGTCTCACCGACCAGCTTTCTTTTTATGATACCACAGGGATTTTGAGCACTGCAGGTTTATTGCACCAGAGTTGGAATGGTAACTTCAAGTTTCCTTGAGGACTTTTAGCTTTGTATGCCACTATCTGTTTGAGAGCAATTGTGTACCTTTAAACCGAACTTAAGACCCTCAAACTTCCCCAGGTTTTTGATGCATGTGTTAGTAACCAAGAAACCACCTGAAAACGACTTTGTTCAGTTTCGTCCCCAGTACACACAGCCACGTTCATGTTTCTGCCCATTCCTGATTATTTGAGAAAAAAAGAGCACAATAAGATTTGAAAGTCACACCAGCTAGGAGATAATACAGCAGTGTATTCATTATTTATTGGCTAAGAAGTTGAAAAACAGTATTTACTTTAGGAATTAAATGGGAGCATTCAGCACATGCAGTCACAACAGAATAAACACTGGGGCACTGACTGCAGAAATCTCTTCCAAGTATTTCCCAAGCTAACTCGAAATGAGATTAACTTTTGCCACTCTGGAACCTTAAAAGTATCTATAGATGATGGCAGCATATGAAAAAGTCCAGAGGGTAAACAACTCTGCAACAAGGCTATAATACTCAATTTACATGAAAACAAAACAAAACAAAACCCAAACACAAAACAAACAAACTAACCCCCCCAAAAACAACCAACCAAACAAAAAACAAAACAGAAAGGTCTGTCTAACTGCAGCTTTTTAAGAAGTTTGGAGAGTGCTGAATGTGTGTTGATTCAACGCACTGTGGTTCAGGACTCCTGCATTTCCATCCAAGGTCAGTGCTCAATTTTGTTTGCTGCACCTGTGACCAAGCAAAGAATCAAATCAAACTTGAACTCAAAACCACTGCAGACTATTAAAATTTGACTAGACTCATTACTTTGAACTCTTTGATCAGCTCAAGCCAGATCATTATTCTTCTGATGATCAGTTCATAGGGTTCTAGGTAATACATGATATTGCCTATCAATGCCAGTTCAGCCAAGAGCACAGTTAACATCCACAAGAACGTGCCAAACTGCTTCACTTCAGTCTCTCAGTTCCCTCCTCTCTTGCTTTTTCTCTCACACACGGAGAACAATCCCTGGTTTTCATAGCTTGGTGCTCTACTGTGCTGTTCTGCAGAACACACAGGGCTCTGTTTTGCAAGTGGATCTTTGTGTAGCCAGCCAAGGTCAGCACTATTTCTTGGATAAACTCCAGTCATAACTTTAATTCTCACTGTTTCATGATGCAGAACTGTGTGTGTTCCTATCTCTCTGAGTGGTGTCACCCTAAAAAAGTCTGTTAGCACGCTTCACTGTATAGACAGATGCACAAACACACCTGCACCTCAAAGCTCTGCCAGTGCTTTAGTCTCCTTTCTCCCAGTAACACAGCAGGAGAGCAGAAGGCGTGGGCTCAAACAGTTCTCCCTCCCAGCCATGCTGCAAAGCAGCTCTTATCAGATCAGTCTTACATGGCCAACCCACAGAGCAGAAAAAGTTCTGTGATGTTATGCTGGGGTTGTTGCTTCAGCAACAACCAAAGGCAGCAGTGAAAGCCCCTCCTTAGCCAAAGCACTGTTGTACAGGTTCATTTACTGCCAGTAAATCAGCTCGGTCTGATGTCTTCAAATACCTCTTTGTAAAGATGGCATGGAAGGCAGCTGTAAAGGAGAGGTTGTGCTGTTGGTTTTTTGTAAAGGCAGCATCCTATTCAAAGGAGCTTCATTGCAAATTCAGGGTTACAATCCTTTTAAAACAGCTGTTCAGAGACACGCTTTCAGAATACAATCAGCACTCTTCTATGTCTACATTTTTTTTCCTTTACTATGCTTCATAACTGATACTGCAACAGACACAGGCCCTATAACTCAGCCCTGTAAATAAGGCCAGCATTCTGCACAGCTCCTACTTTAAACTGTATTTATCCCAACTAAGCTATATTTCATTAGTAGTTGCAGCATCAACGGATTATCTTTAATGCAATGGTTCAGCTTCCATTTGTTTTCAAGACACAAAAAACCAGTCCAGCATTAGCAATTCTATCTCTAATATCTTATACATTTTTAAAAGTAACTTTCACACCACTTTAGAAATTTCACACACAGGGATAGCAGAATGAAAAAGAGGCCAGATTCTCTCCCACTGCTACAGCTACTCTCTACCATTCATGGAGCAAGCAGATTTCTCTAAGCAATCATTCAGGCAACACTAGTGTGATAAGCTTTTCTCAGCATTTATACTGACTGTAATAGTAAAATTGCAGTAAAATAGTAGGATACACGCCTATATGTTAATGATTTCTCATTATGAAAAAGAAGACATTCACACTTATTTTATCTAGAAGTGGACACAATATTATTAAGTTGTGAATACAAACTCGAAACAGTTTGCCTCTCAAATTACAGCACCTACCAACACACTGAGCAAGTTCCTACTCACCTTCAAGAAGTTTTGCTGGCAAGCAATTAATTACTGAAAGTCAATTCTCAATCTGTGCTGTTAATGACTCTTAGAGTACCAGTTAGATCAATATTGACTTGATAAATTTCCATTTTCATTTGACTAAAGCTAGGATACCTTTTGTGTCCTCAGGACTGCAAAACCAAGCATGAAATAGTTGTACTCTTAACTTGGCCTCAAAAGAACTTGCACTAGTCTCAGACACAGACAGAAAGAGCACAGATAAACTCATGTGTTAAAGCTCTTCAGATGAGTTTCTGCCACAGAAATCATATACCCTTGGGGTTTTTTCCCACCATGGTAATGTGCACAAATGCATTTCTCTTGCAGGTGAACAGGAATCCGTTCTCCCAGAATCAATGGTGAATGCCGTCCTAATTAATAAAAAAGTTAGAAGATCAAAGGCATGCACCGGAGACGTTCCTGTCAGAAAGGTCACCATGGAGACAACCAACGGTGGCAACTTAGAAGGCGACTTGCTATGGCACATCCACCTGGGAACTCACCGCCTGGGGCAAGCCCCGGGACGAGGAGTCTCCTGGGACCTTTCCCAGCACAAGAACAGACCATGGAGCTTTGACAACCAGAGATTGATTTCAAAGGGAAGTGGCACACCCCAACCCAAGGAATTAGGAGGAGAAAGTGAATTATCTGCGCTCAGTCAACTGGGAAGTTCAAGCCTGTTGAGCAGTTTCAGTGAGGAGAACGGCTGCGGCATTTCAAGCTCCTGCCAAAAGCCTCCTTTGAAATCAGCCACTTCAGCAGTTTGGACTCATCAGCATATTTCTTCTACAAAATGCATGCCAGCCTGCAACAAACTGAACTTTTACCCTTTCCCTAACAAGAAAGGGCCCAGAATTTCTGAAGCAGCAAGGAAGCTTGGATTATATGTCTCACCATGAAGACACTCAGTCATGCCTAAAACTTAGTCAAAAATTTGACTAAAACTTACAATAGCAAAGTAGTATTTCTAGTTACATAGATCAACCTGCTGCAGGTCTACTACTTTTATTAGCCAAGGAAGATTCTTACTATATAATCTTTAATATCTTTATAATTTTTAACATGTGATTTCATCATTCGCTTTCAAGACATTCAAGATGCTCTCTGATGTATTTTTAAAATTAATTAATAAAACCTCTGCTCACTTCTATTGTTGTAATGGGACTTATTAAATATCATTTTTTTCCTTACATATAAATTTTATAATAACATATTGTTGGTTCCCATCTATACCCAGTATTTCAATAGGAAACTAATGAGGTCTCCCCTCCTGCAAGATATTTAGAGGAAGATGACCCTCTCTTGCAGGTGCTTTTCAATGACAAAAAGAGGAGCTACGTATCACCCACTTCTGGCAGCAAGTGTTCAGACAAGTCTCGTTCTCAAACATAAGTTTCAGAGAAATTGGATAAGTGAAATGTCTCCCCATTTCAAAATGGGTAGGCATGAGACATTATGCAATTTTTTTTCCTTCAGAGTAGTTCAGTATTTAAAGAATGATTAGAAACAACAACAAAAAAAGATAAAACACAGATATGCATAATAGGTATGGGTATAATAGGGAAAAAATACTAGATAACAATTAGTTCACATGAAACAAGAAATTGCCTGGAAGAGATACTTCAAAAACTTCATTGTCCTTTGATTGAATTAGTTATCTTAATTAAACACGGACCTTGAAAACCTTGGTTTTAAACTTCATGCAGTTTTATTCATGGACTAAGTAACTCCTTTGTAAACCGTTCCATAAAAACACTTTGTCCTTTCTTCAGGCTTCTCTAGCATATTACTGTGCTTTGTACTGACTGGAACTTATTTAGAAAAGGCATTTTGCCTTTGGATAAGTCTTTCAATTTAATTTCCAAGCACATTATGGAAGAGCAATTTCAGTAAATCTTCATTTATACATGGAGTAGTTTTAGTTATGAGAAAAGTTGCTATACTCACATTTCAAGAGACTGGAATATTACACACGCACAACTGTCTAATGAGCAAATTATGGGCTTTTTCCTAAAGCAGCTGTGGTGAAAATGAAATGGGACAGGAACTTCCATCACTATTACCATTGCTTTAGCTGAGTTTCAAGCACTGAACTCCAGACTGCCCTAAAAGCAAGTTTACCTGGAGTTTATGAGTAGGCAAAAATGACTGATTTATGCACGTGAGGGAGCCTGGAATCCTGAAGTTCCAGTTCAGTGTCTTGTTCACCAGCCTATAATCCCTGCAAAAATCCCATTTTCAAAGCTGGAAATGGGACCCTCACATAGTCTGTATGACTTCCCAAGGAAAATGTTAGGACAGTCCTGCAGGTCCATCCATTCTAGAATGAGTAACACTGCCGTGCAATGATTTCAGTCACACATTGGGGCAGTTAGAATAAAATCCCTTTGCTGCAGGGACAGCTGGTCACATGAAAGAGTTAGCCTACATGAGTTAATTATAACAGGCCCCAAAAACATTCCAGGAACAATCCCCAGGCCTTTGAGGGCCTCAAATGCAAACACAACATTGAGCAGCCCACACTGTACAGCCAAATGCCTGCAGCCATACCCTGCTCCCACTCCAGGACATTATGGGGACTAGAAGTAACACCAGTAACGGCCTCAGCATGAGGGGGTGTTTAGCACCAGGTTTTCCACGCCCCCCATGTATTCTTCCAGCCCCGTCTCTGAACCTAGGCTGACTTTTGACAGCTCCATAACCAGGCAAGACCCTGCCAATTCCCTCTGAAGGGGAAATAAAGCTCCCACACTAAATCTCACCCTGCTGATTTCAAAGAATACAAAAAAACCAAACCAAACCAAACCAACAACAAAAAACCAAAACCAAAAATAAACAAACCCACACACAAAAACAAACAAAAACCAAAACCAAACCAAACCAAAAACCCCAAAACAAACAAAAAACAAACAAACAACAAAAAAAAAACCAACACTTTGATCCTTCCTGGGACACTTCGAAGAACCTCAGCCTTTTGGGGAAGTGCTCCCTCTCAGCACTGACGGGAATTTCAGCCCCCTCTGCCCCACACACAGAGAGGTGGCAGCTGAGGGGCGGCTGCAGAGCACTCAGCACCCGCCCGACCCCAACCCCCCTGGAAGGGACAGTGCCTCAGGGTAGCCTTGGGGACCCCCCATCACCTCCCCGGGACAAGCCATCAGACACCCCGGGGCCAGCAGCCCCCAATTGTTGTCCACAAAATTGGATTCATTACCCCGTGTGCAACAAGCAAATAATTATACCTTCAAGAGAGACATTCATTATTTATTTCAGCTTGTGCAAGCCTGGCTGCTCAGTGGTATTCCACAAATCAAGCACATCAAGTATCAAAACTTCTTACCATTTATGTGTTTTAGCGAACAAAGACATTAATGTTTATTGGCTACAGGTTAGATAGTTCTCTTATTAGTTAGTATTCCATCTTCTATTGTTTAATGATTCTCTTGCTTTATATGGTAATTAGTCCAAACGCTCAGTCTTTCTCTTCTTTTGACTCGATGGGTTTCTTGAGTTGGTGGCTGTGATGTGCCCCTGCCAGAATTACCTTTTACCCAGTTGAAGCTGATCCAGCACAGTTGCCAAACTTGGCTTTATCAGCTTCCTCCTTACCTCGGGAATTCTGCCAAATGTCCTTGTGGCTTGTAAATTTGGCATTCTTTGTGCCCACTATCAGTAGCATGTCCTTCTTTCCCAAGCTTTGTTAACCTCCCCCAGGTCCACCATCCCTCTAGGTCTGAGATCACTGAAACATGTCAAGACCTAAACCTTAACAAGGCGATTCTACTTTCAAGTAATTTATCCTTCTAACAATGGGACATCACTTAGAGCTTGTAAACGGCTACCTGTTTCACAGATTATGTCTCACAGAACCACAGAATGACAGGATGGGGCAGGTAGGAAGGGTAGGTCATCTGGTCCAAGCTCCCTGCTCAAGCAGGGTCATCCCAGAGCAGACGGCACAGGATTGCATGCAGGCAGCTCTGGAATATTTCCAGTGAGGGAGGCTCCACAACCTCTCTGATCAACCTGTTCCAGTGTGCAACCACTCACACAGCAAAGCAGCTTTTCCCCTTGTTTAGGTGGGACTTCCTGTGCCTCACTTTTTGCCCATCGCCTCTTTCCCTCTTGCTTGGCACCACCAAGAACGTGAGTTTGGCTCCATTGTCTTGGCACTCCCCTTCAGGTACTTAATCAATTGGTAAGTCTCCTCAGCGACACGATGACAGGACACGGCCCCAAGATGCGCCGGGGAGGGTTTAGGTTGGACATTAGGAAGAATTTCTTTGCAGAAAGGGTGATTAGACATTGGAACAGGCTTCCCAGGGAGGTGGCGGAGTCACCAGACTGCCCAGGGGGGCGGTGGAGTCACCAACCCTGGAGGCGTTTAGGAAAGACTGGAGGCGGCACCGACTGCCGTGGTCTGCTCGACAACGGCGGTGCTCGGTCAGAGGTCGGACTCGGTGACCTCAGAGCTCTTTTCCAACCCAGCTGATTCTGTGATTCTGCGCCTGCCTTCTTTTTAATTAGGCTCGAAGGCGTACAAGCACCGAACACCAAAGAACACGCGGCAATTTCGGCGTGCCCCGCACACCGCACCCTGCGGCGCCCCGGGGCTGAGGGCAGGGCTCCGCCATGGCGGGCGGGGCGCGGCTTGGCCCACGTGATGCTGCCCGTTTTCCCCGGGCCTTCCGGGCCGCCGTAGGAACCGCTCCCGGTCCCTCTCCCTCAGGGACGGCGGCCCCCGCCGTCCTCCCGGGAAGGAGCCCCGGGAGCAGCTGTGGGAGCGCCCGAGCCTCCCCTGGGGGCGGCAGGTGGGTGCCCGGAGGGCCGAAGCGGCGGGGCTGGAGCCGCCGCGGTGACTTGTGGTGGCGGCGGCGGCGGCGCTGCCCGGGCAGGGAAGGGCAGGGTTGGAATGTGCTCCTGGCAGGGATGAGGATGCTCCAGCACCCCGGGCAGGCGGCGTTGGGGGGATCCGTCCTGGCGGGTTTGCTCGCTGCGCTGCTTCAGTCCTTCCCCCCTCCCTTTAGCCGCGGAGAAACGTGTCAGAGCCGTGCCGGGCGGCGTCCTTCCTTTTCTGCGCGAAAATTAATACCTTCTGCTTTATTAGTCAGCTGTTCTGACAGTTTCCTGTGCTCTTGAACCTTACTTCTGCATCTTATGTGACCCGTCACATTTCTGTGCTTGTTTCATGTCACGTATAAGGCAGACTGCCTTCAGAGGATGACATTTTACTTTCAAAAGCTCGGTCTTGCATTCGGAGTGCCTCTGGGAAGTTCCCCTGACTGCTTACTCAAAACTGGTTTTGAGAAAGTCCCTTTAAACTCATACCGAAAGTGAAGTTGTTGTCAGGAGCGCTTGTGGTGTTTGTTGGCTGACGGAAAAGTGAGTCACGAGAGTTTTTGCTGAGGATCCTTGTGCAATTTAGTGATGGTGTAATAGGAATTTATGATAAACGTTAGAAATGCTGCATATAAAATGATGGGGTTTTTTTTTTTTTGTTTCGTGAAAGCAGAATTATAACTTTTGCAACAGAGGTTTTGCAGGAAGAAGTTTAATTTTTTTGTTAATGTCAAGTAGAATTACGGCTATAAAATGGTTCTTCAGCATAAGCTAAAAGTGGAAAAATGATGATTACATGCTGTTCATGGTAATTCGCTGACATGTTTTGGGAAAGGAGGAGAGTTCCATTTGTAACTACAGTGCAATCTTTTGGAAACTGAGTGTGTTTGTCAATTCCAGCTCTGTAAAGGCCATGTTTTGCCTTGACCATAAAATAATAATAACAGCAGCAGCATTCCAGCAGGACGAAGAGTGTATGGTTGTCTCTCCTGGTTTGGAAACACACTCCGCAAATTACAGCAATCCAGCGGGAAGGATTGTTAAACCATCCGCTTGCCCAGTTCATCCCTCTGACTCCTCTTCAGAGGAGTGTGTTGTCAGTGCAGCCTCCAGGGTTCTTTGTAGCTCACTAAACCTGGGGTTGAGTTAAGGCTAATCAATAAACTTACCACACGTTGGAGGTTTGCCTGTATTTTTTTCCCCCTCAGATAGTGTTCTACTGAGCCTGGAGGAGTCTTTAAAACTGGGGAAACTGGTAGAAATGTTTGATTGTGCTCTTCTGTTCCCTTTTCTCCTGAGAGCTGTGTGCTAATAAACAAGAGAGAGAGATGGAAACCCCTCTGAAAGAAAAGTGAAACTGAGGACTCAAATTTCATGCCAACCTTAGCGCATATATGCACATTTTAACAGCTTTTCTGTATAAATTAAGGGACATCTTCCATATGATTCCCAGTGTCCGAGAGGCACAAGTCTCCCCTGCTTTAACCTGCATCTAGATATTTTTTTTTCCCTTCTGTTGAGATCACTGCACCCACCTTTCCCTGCCCTCTATGTGCCTTCCCTGTTTCTTGGGGTGGGGTTTTTTTTTTGCCAGGATCATGCTGATTAACTCAGAGGTTACTGCTCTCCCTGAGCTCAATGGGAATAATTCATAGTGATGAATTCAGGTTGAACTTTTACCTGTGCGCCAGGGAGCTGCTCTGTTCAGCTCGCCATCGTCTTCTCCCCACTGATGGGCGCTTTAGTGCCTGGTGCAGGTTTACAGCACACTTCGTCTCTCATCTCAGCCTCTGCTCTTTGTGCCTTGTGCCCCTCAGGTTCCCCTCCCCACCAAAATGCATGGAATGCCTTTAGTGCCTCGTCTTCTATTGCAGAATTCCAAAATGTCACTTAGACTTCATGAAAAGTAGAATATCTTGCTGCGAGAAAACTGAATTAAAGGATTGTTTATTTTTCTTTCTTTCTTTTGCCTTCCAATTGTGCTTTCATTTTAAAAGGATGGCACAAAAGAAGTATTTGATAGCAAAACTGACGAGCTGCCTAAGAGAGGACAAAATTCAGCTGTGGAAGCCACCATATACAAATGAGAAAAAAGAAGCTGGTAAAGAGATGAAGGTAAAATATTCAGAGTTGTTGTCGTATGTCTTCTATGTCATACTGCTGGTGCATTTTCCCAGTTTTTTTCTTGCTGTTTTCTTAGGAGCTCGTACAAAAATATTCAGCCAAGCTGAATATCAATGAGAACGACACAGAGAATATGCTTGAAGAAATACGGTGTAAAGCAATTGAGCGTGGAACGGGAAATGAGAATTTTAAAGTGACTGGGATTGCAAGGCTTGATATCTATCTGCCTCGTAGAAAAGTAAGTAACGCTGCAGAAAAGTCAGGATAAGTAGTTTTGCTTTGTCCTTTTGAGTTCTAGATGTGTGTCTGATGCAGATGTTTTCACTTCTTTGACTTTGTCAAGTGTTTTGTGTGAGAGATCTGTGTTAGGTATAAAAAAACAGAGGGGGAATTATATAGGTATATTTTAGTTTCCCAGGTGTGTAGGACTATCATGGCAAGGGAATATAATAATGGGAGTTCAGTAATTGCCTTCCCTTTATGATTTAAGGACAAATTGTCTGTCAGTTAAGAAAAATAAATTAGATTCCAGCGTCTATTTCAGTTTGATTCCTTCTGACATAACTCTTCATATTAGCAGCAAGGAACAGATGTATTTTTTCAGCTGTAGAATGCCTGAAGTTGAATCAGCATATAAATATCACTGTACTACCACAGCTTTTTTTAAAGGGCAGCTTTAAAAAAAAGTACAATCCCTTGTAAGTGCAATAAGCAACTTGAACTTGGTGTCAGCTTAGGCCGTGCTTTAAAGTGGGCATGTCCAGGGTTTGAACTTGGAAATGAGAAGCAGGATTTTCTGTTGTGATTGCACTGATCTGTTCCCTTCGTAGGATCATACAGCTGTAGAATCACAGAATCAGTTGGGTTGGAAAAGGCCTCCAAGATCATCGAGTCCAACCTTTGGTCACCTCCATGTCAACCAGCCCGTGGCACTCAGTGCCACATCCAGTCATTCCTTAAACACTTCCAGGGATGGTGACTCCACCATCTCCCTGGGCCGCTCCTTCCAGTGCTCAGCCTTCCAGTGCAGGCTCCTAAAAGCTTCACTTAGACAGAACTGAATTAAGTTTTGCTTTCTTAAAGCCAGGCTTCAACCTCTAGTTTCACGTATAAAATACTCCTGTAGTGAAAAGTAATTACCTGGACTTAAAGGGTGGAGGGTTTTAAATGATTGCCATGCAGTTAAAACAACCAAATAATAGTTTCATAATTTTACTTTTATCATGCTGCTGGGCATATAGGGAAATTAATTAATTTAAAATTTCAGTTTATCTAATCTGGGACCAGAGGCACTAGTAGGAGTTAATCATAACTTAGCCAGTCACAGGTGAGTGGTATAATTAAAAGCAGAGTTAAGATTGGAAGTGCATAATTAAATTAGTTAAAATTGTTTGGTTCTGAATTTAGATTTATCTAATTTTGAATGTTGTCCTTTTATAATGCTTCTTTTTAGCACTATACAGCAAGTATAGGACTCAGTGCCTGGGAATTAGGAATGTGTATATCCAGCCATAACCCTCTTAACGTGGTTATTATGTGAAAAAGAAATTTTAGTTGTAAAACAATTAATTAAGAAAATGTCCAAAGTATCTTGATACTATGTTTTTTTTTTTTTCTTCCCTCTTTTTCCCCCACCCAATTTAATTACTACAGAGCAGAAAAATCCCACTGGAAACCAGCCTGTTCATCACAGGCAAGGAGCTCAGATCACAGTAAGTGTAATCCCCCTTGGCTCTTCTCTAATGGGGTAGTGCCCTGTCATACAATATGGAAGAAAAAAACACAAACACAGGATGTTTTGTTTGGTTTAGGCTTTTCCTTAGCATATATATCTGAACAGGATGTCCAATAATCCCTGTAAGGCAGTTCTTCCTGTAAGCAGCTGTGGTTTAACAGATGGAAAACGGGAAAGTTGCAGCCTTGTGGAAAAAGATGGTTCTGTGTAAATCCCCAGCAAGTACCTGAGAAGGCACCAGCCATCACTGTTCCACATCTGCAGGTCTTCTGGAGAGCGAACATTAGCTTCTCTTTCTGTTGTGTTTTTAAACCTAAAAAAAATCAGATTCTCTTTTGTCTGCTGTGCTTTTTTCCCCTCTCTATATCTCAGATTTTCCCTGTGTGGTAGACAAGGCTTTTTGATGTTATTTCACTTCTAGCAGCTGCCTTTTATAGCAAAAGTTTGAAGCAATTTATGAACATGCTAGTTTTTAAGTTTTATTGCTATTGTAACAGTAATATTGTGTATCCTTAAAAATTTATGTTCACGGATGAAATTATTTATTTCACAGGATAGCACAGGAATATGCATTACAAGAAAATGCTGTCAAAATAATCATAAATAAGAAGCAGCTTGACCTGGGTATGTATCTCTAGTTGAGGATGCTTTTATGATAATTTTCTAGTCTGCTGATTCTCAGGAGAAAAATTGCAACTCTATCAATTTCAGAAATTCCCAAGGGACAGCAGTTAAATTTGTCAGGTTCTGCTCTACAGGAAATACAATGAATTATAATGATCAAAATTCTTAGATAGAATTAGAGCAATTATAGGAATCCTGTAATAAATGTTGAAAATCCACTTTTTAAATATTGAAATACTGAAAATGCGCACTTAAGAGAAATCCTAATTTTTTTTTAAAAAGCATATCGTATAACAGCACTTCTTCAAAAACTTTTTGTAGTGCTTTGCACGTGTTCAGCCTGTCAGATGTGTTGTGAGAAGTGATGACAAGAGCTTTCTTTTCATTGATGGCCCAAGCATCTGAAAAAATTTTTTCCCTTGGAAGACCATACTCTTATTTTGCAGGCAAAACCCTTGAAGACCAGGGTGTAACACACAATGCAAAAGTGATGGTACTTCAACTGGAACAGAGCGATGAGGAAACCAAAAGAAAAGTTCAGGAGGAAGAACTTCAGTGCAAGAAAGAAAAAGAAATAAATGACAAGATGCAAAGAACTAAGAAGGGCTTGGAAATTCTAGCACAGAGAGGTAAAGGGACTTGTTGGGGTTTGTGAGGTCAGGGTTGGTGTTTAGTAATTCTTGTGCATTAAAAATTACCTTCTTAGTGGCCTTTCAACATGGGAGAGTGCCTGTGCCATGTGTGGACTTCAGTCTGTAGTTTTATAGGTTTCTGCCCACTTGAAAACTGGATTTTAAGTTGACTAAAACTTCCTTTTCTAGTCTAATCCTTCTTAGACAACTTAAATGCTACAAAACTTTTGTCACTTTGGGATGGATATAGCATGAATCAGTTATTTAACTGACAGTTAAGGGACTGGTGACTCGTGAGAACAGGCTTTTAATTTATTGTAGGCATAAGCACAGTGTAATAACGCATTAAAAGTCATTAAAACCTTTCATTTTTGGTGGTTTACCTCAGCTGTGGCTGTGTGTAGCCATGGTTTCATTGTGCAGAGCAGCTCTTTTGTCACTGTCATCTGCAGCCTGGCTGTTCTGTTCTCATTGCCCTGGAGGCTGATTGCTGGCAACTGTGGGTTCAGTTAAAGGGATATAGTTAATTTAACAGCAGTAGTTTCTCAAAATGAGACTGTGTTTGTGAGTTGCATGAGTTTAAATCACTTCTCTGTTTTACATTGTTTCAAAAATCCGCAAACAAGGAACTGTGGAGCTGAGGAAGCCATGAATTCCTGCCAAATGCAGGAACACCTGAACAGAGCTGCTTTTAACAGTTGGTGACAGCGAGTTTCTTACTGCAATATCAGATTTTGAACAAATGAAAGCAGTGATTCCTTTTACGGACATAAGAGGCGATTTAGACCCCAAACTTTGAATACTCTATAGGGCCTCTTTGAGGTTTTTACTAATAACTGCCAGGTACAGCCAGTGCCAGAGTACGAAGCGGGGTCTGTAACAGGCTCACAGGCTGAAGGTTCTGTGTGAAGTGTAGGAAGGGTTTAACAACCCTCTTGTTTCACCTGAGAAAAATTCCGGGGCAGAAGCTTTTAATCTCAACAAACTCATCTTTACTTTTCTTGTAAACAAAAGACAGTTATCTTTTCGTTGTAAATAGGATGGAAGGGAAAACAAAATTGATAATTTGGTTATAAGCACTAAGGATGTGGGGAAGGAAAATACTGAGCTATATTTTTTTTCAGCTCTACCAACTGTGCTCAGCTGTATTTTTTTTTTTTTAATATTCTATGCTTTAGTTGATAAACCATTTCAAATGCTATGTTGTATAAAATGTAGATGTTTAGTCTTTCTCAAAAAAATCCTCCACAATTCATGTAACTTTTAATGTTGTGTCTAAATTTCTGGATGCACAAGGCCTTTTCCTTAGTGACCTTTCTAGAAGTTCTTCATGTTTATCTGGTCAGGGTCACTGTTTGTTGGTATGTCCAGAAAAACACACATGCAGCTTTTATATGTAGTTCTGACATTTTTGGCTTTGTTTGCTGTTCTGTTTAATGATGTATGTACTGGCATAATATTATGGCAGCAGAGTTGCTCTGTTGAAGGTGGTGCTTAAAATTTAAACTGCTTTTTTGTTTCTTACAGAGGAGTACTTGGATCCAGACTCTGCTCCATACCTAGATATAGCTAATCAAACTGGAAGGTCAATCGAGATTCCCCCTCAAGCTAAAAAAGTAGGTTGAAAGTATCTTACAAAGTCACTAAGATGGCTCTTTAAGGCTTGATTTGTGAAGCATTTAAAATATGGGGTTGAAATACAGTCAGACTTTCTGAAGATGTAACCCTGGGCCCACTAGATGTCTGCTTAATACAAATAATTTTGGAATAAAATTCAATTAGAACTCTATAATTGGTAATGCTTCAGTCATCTGGAGACAACCTCTGATTTCATTGCAGATCTAGTCTTGCACTGACTAGATGTGGTCCATATCTTACTTTTGTGGTTTAAGATGGGCTTTAATTTTGTTATATCTTAGCACCTGCTTTAAATTTGGGGTGCCCTAGAATGGCATGAAAATAACTTGTCTCTCTAAAGTGGGCTATTTTAAAATAGTTTTGAGATCTTTTGCACTGTGTCCCCTTTCAAACTTAAATTTGTTCACCATTCAAGAAAGTTCCCCATTCTCAACTGAAAATATCTTTAGTTGGGTGCATGCATTGAATTACAGAAGGACTGAGGTACCTGATGTTGGCTGCTGAAGCAGGAGAATAGTGATAGGTGCTGTCTTTCAAGATTACTGGATTTTCTGAAGATACATAAAATCTTTACAAATACTTGGAATTACACCCACTAACCAAAATGTGCAGAAATGAGCAGGTCCCGATGTGTGCCAACTGCTGCTTTAGCCTTTTCTGAGGCTGTTTTCTGCATCACCTGAAGCTTCTGGATGATTGGAATGTCAACTGTCCAGTCTCACAGTGCATGCTGTTCTGATGAAGTGATGAAAGTAGTAATTCACCTCAAGAGTTAAAAGCATCAAATGTTCAAGTGCGTGAGATTTCATGAGTGTCGATCAAGGATGAGAGGAAATGTTGCAGGTTATTCCTATCCAGAATTATTACTTACATTTCCATTTGTCAAACCTCAGGAACGGGAGTGTTTTCCTGACAAATTCAAAATTTAATTTTCAGTTCTGAGGTTTTTCAGAAGGTGAATTTCTTTAGGTTTTGCAAAGACAGTTGTAATAGCAAAGTGAAATAAATTCTGGGTGCTGTTAAAAAGCGTAGCACCCGGAAAAATGCTGAGCTTTTGTATCACTCACCACTGAAAATCTCTCTAGGGTTGCATTCTAAAAATCAGCTTGATGCAGCATTTCATGTGTCGGTAACATTCATTGCTTTCAATTAGACAATGTCTGGCATTAACAGATGGGAGAAAAGTATGAAGCACTGTGAAATAGTAACTAGTCTTACAGAACTGATACACTGGTAATTCTCTACGAAGAGCAAGGGCTCTGATGGATTAGCTGGATATTTCCTTTTAGTTCTTTGAGTTGGGGAGGTGCCACAAAAAGTCTCAATATCTGTTTTTTCTAGGCGCTTGTGCTGGCAATGGGTTATCATGAGAAGGGCAGAGCATTAATGAAGAAGAAAGAATATGAAATAGCACTGCCATATTTGCTGGATGCTGATAAACACTTCTGGTGAGAACATTTCTGAGTCCTTGTGTCTCTCTTTCCTTTACTGTCAGCCAAATACAGGAACAGCTCTAGCTCTACCTGTGCGTATAAATCAGGGCCAATTTTCTCTGGGGTTGCTTCACACCCCCTCTGCAGATGGGAGACAGCAGATAAAGGCTCTGACTTGCAGGGACAGGTGGCTTCATGTAGAACAGCTGAAACAGATACTGCCACTGGGCAAGTTAATCTTTCATAACAACATAAACAGAAACTGTCAATATTCATGTACCAGGTTATAAATTGCATTAGCTTGAGAGACAGTTACGGATACTCATTTGCAGTTGCTCCTCTGAAGTAATAATTTCTTGTAAAAGATGAAGCAGATAGCTGAGGTCAGTAACCATCCCAGGGTTTCTGCAAGTAAATTAGTTTCCTGTCAGCAGTCAGAGCCCTAAATTAGTCTTTTGAGATCCCAAAAGTAATGCCGTCCCTGGCTATTTCTCATCTGTTTATATGTGCAAGGAGGCTGGCACAGAACTCGGCATGTTTGTGTGCACTAAGACAGTTTTTCTGTCCTCCCAAAGAATGCACAGGGTTTAATTCCGTTCTGCTTTTAGAGATGTCAGTTTAAATCGTAGTCACAGCTCATTTTGTTACTCTAGTGCTTTGAGATGTAGTGTTAGCACTGGTGTCCTGCATGTTAGTGAATGGGGTGGCAGATCAGTGCTTATTTGAGTTCCCCTGACATCAGTTATGATGTCATAACTCAAAATATAACTCTCAATGTGCTTTCTCAAACATGTGAGTGTGCACACTTCTAGCACGTTGTTTCATGGGTGTTAAAAAGTGTGGGTGGGGGAAAGAAAACCAACCCCTTCCCAGAAAAAAAAAAAACCAGAGTAATTGTTTTATTTTCCAGTGAGTGCAGCACAGAACTGCTGAACACTGTTGATAATTATGCAGTGCTGCAGCTGGATATAGTGTGGTGCTACTTCCGCCTGGAGCAGCTGGACTGCCTGGATGATGCCGAGAAAAAACTGTCCACAGCACACAGATGCTTCCAGAGGTGCTATGGGGAGAACCACGAAAGGCTTATTGACATCAAAGTATGCTGGGTTTGATTTAACTATGGTGGCTTTTTTTTCCCTACATGTGTTCAGTTACTGTTCAAGTATTACAAGACTGAGTTTAGAAGTTTAAAGTTTTCTTGTGTGTCATTAGCCTGTCGTCTAGTTGTGTGATTGTCAGCACAGGGAAAACATTTGCAATGACCTTTTTGTCAGGTCCAACGTATTCATAGGTGCAGACATCATCAGGGTTTTAAGTGTGGTGCTTTATCTGCACACCAAATGTCTCATAGCGCTGACTGTGTCTTCTTTAAGTGTGTAAAGTGTTCTGTTGATAAAGAACTCGTATTCTACCACATGCTTCTACTCACGTGCTCCCCCTTCCTTTTTTAAACAATTCCTTAGGGAAGCTATGGTCGTGAGAAGGTTTTATTTCTACGGCTTTACCTCCTTCAAGGGATCGGACACTATCACAGTGGCAGGGAGAAGGAGGCTGCGGAGTACATCCAGAAGGTAGGACACCATTAGGAAAAACTTTGGAGTCATTCACTCCAGCCCCTGTGGTTGGGCTCCATCTTGCATTTGTTCTTTGCTTTCTCAGAGAAATGGGGAGGCTTTTCTTGTTTGTAGCTCAGTGACAGCGTAAGTAGTGTCATTTTGTTCTTTGCATATCCAGGCATCTTCTTTATATGAAGAGTTGTCCATAGATCCTGATAAAGTCGATCGCCTGTCCCTCCTGGGATTCTCTGAACAGGAAGCTCGCCTTGCCCTGCGAGCATGCCACGGGAATGTGGAGTACGCTGCCAATCTGATCACCAACAGGAGAGAGGTATGGGCAGGGAAAGTATTAAATCACGAATGCCTTGGTTGGGCTGTCCATGAGGTTGTGTGTTGTGTGACTGGTGCAGAGTGGTGCTAAATTAAGGACTTGGATTATCCTGCTTTGGCACTGTTGGCGTAACTGACAGTTCGACATGTTGCCACAAGTTTGAAACCAAAACTTAATGCCTTAACAAGGGAAGCTCTGTCCCAGAACAGATGGGATGAGAGCACCAAAGACCTGTGGTTGCACCACAGAGGCGCTTGCAAAGACTTTGCACCAGCGTTTGCTGCTCAGCAGTGCTCCATATGGGAATAAAACCAGGATCAAGCTGTCACTCCTGGGCTTGGCTACCCCATACTGTGGCTTTGCACTTGGAAGATACAGGACGGGAGAAGGATTTTTTTTGTGCTAAAGTGAAGACAGTGCTGTCCAGACCTGAAGTGATGCTTGGTAAGCTGAGGGGGTGCTTCTAGGCTTCAGGCAGTGAAACGTGGACAGAAAAGCCAAAGGGAAGGCTGAACAGAACTCCTTGGCTCCCTGCCCACTTCTGACTGTATGTCCTTGGCAAGTCTTGTCTGTGGGCCCATCTGCCAAACGGGTTTGTCACTTACCACACAGGGCCCAGAATAGCTGTGATGGCACCAGATCCGATCTGCAGAGCGGAAGTATGGAGACAGTACTACCTCATGGAAATGCAGCTTTATTTAGTAACGAGTGTCTGGCAGCACAGTCTGTATTTACAAAAAAAAAAAAAAGTTTTCCTCAAGAGATTCAAATTTGAAGTAAAAAATCCGAGAAACCCTACGTGCACAGGCAATGTGCTAAAGCTTTCCCATGTGCAGTGAGCTTTGCAATGTCTGTTCTTGCAGGAAAAGGCACAGATAAGGAGGGAGGAGAGAGCTAAAAGGCGGCAGCGACTGGAAGACATAAATACCCTGAAAAGTATGGGCTATTCGGAGAGAGCTGCTCAAATAGCTCTTCAAAATACACATGGAAACCTGGACCAAGCCTTTAAGGTAAGTGATTTTTCAGGAGGAGTAATGTTGTAGAAAAAAAAAAGCTTGTTTGTTTTTGGGGGCAGGGGGGGTTATTGTTTATCAGATTGTTATTTTCTATAGACTATATTTGTTAGTTCATAGCTGCCTTTTCTGGGTATCAAATTGTAACAACTTAACTTGCACTTCCTGACCCCATGCATCAGGTATCACTTAAGTTGGCTGAAGTTTGCTTCTGTCAACTCTGGGGCTACATACACATCCATGTTGAGGACTGTTGTATCTCTGCTGCTCTATTCTGGTCCCTCTCTGCTTTATTGTAGTTTATTCTTGACAATCCAGAGCTACTGTTGGAAGATGATGACGATGATTCTGTGGTCACGGAGCAGTTCCAGGTTTCCCCAGAAAGTGTTGAGCAAGTAAGTTAGACCACTTGCTTTCTTGGGAGTTAGTTGTCTTTGTTTCTGAATTATGCCTTCAAACATAAGGCAGATCTTCCTTAAGCAAAGCTATACAAATATTCCTTGACCCATGTCACTCAGGCTGTCACAATTCCACTGTCTGGCTCACTCCTCACAGTGAAGTCATGCTCAAGCTAAAATGTAATTTGTGTGTACTTCGTGCTCATTGCACCAACATGCCACGCACAGGTGCAGAGGGGAAATGTTTGCACTACGGTGCTCTATCCCAAAAAAGACAGCAAATGAGAAATTTATTAAGTCTCTAAACACTACAGTGCTCAAGGGAAAGGGTTGGAACGTGTCTTTCTCATGACAGGCTCGTCAGTAGTTAGTGTGGCTGAGTAATTAATGTCAGATAGGCAAGAAAACTGTATTGCCTAGAGAAAGTAAATAGCACGTGCACCCTCCTGACACACTGAAGTGCTTTGAAGTTTCCTTTTGAAAACAGAAAAAAAATAGGTCTGATACTAGACAAGAGGCTTTTGATCGTGCTCAACATCCCCATGCCTTTAATAGGTCACTGCCCTGTTGTTAACTTCACTAAGCTGGAGTCAGTGTCCTGGAATTCCTGGCATGCAGCGCTTTCCTGTGTGTGTGAAAGGAATGACTGCGGGATACAGAGGGTGCCGGATGAGCTTGGATTTCTCCAGATTTTCTTTATTTTTGGTTTTCCCCCTCTCCTGCAGCTGATGTATATGGGTTTCAGCCGTGAGTCAGCAGAACAAGCTTTAAAGGTCTTTAAAGGCAACATCCACGTGGCTTCCCAAACCCTTGCTCATTATGGGGGAGTTCTTCCTGCTTCACTGCTGCTCTCCTCAGAAGGGTCCAGCCCATCTGAGGAATTGGCTTCATCGAAGGACTTGCTTACAGAGTCTGCAGGTAAGAATGTTGCATGCAGTAGGTGGAGAAGGGAAAGGCTTTTGTGTGGAATAATTAAGTGATTTCTGCTTAAATAGTGATAGAGGGGCTCGAGTAATGCCCCAGGCTGCTTTTCCTGGAAACACTGTTACGGGCAAGGCAGCCTTTGATCATCGATACCTGAACATATGTTTTTTTTCTCAGATTATTTGTCAGAGCTGTAGTGATCCCTGTTGTATACAACTAAAGGCTTTCCTACACTTTTAAATAATAGGAAGTAGTAGGAAAAACTGGCCATCCTGCCCTATCCTTTGCAGAGTAATTGTAAGTGAGAGGTAGTTGTGCAGGAGCAGACTGGCAGAGCAGCCATACTTTTGAAAGAGGGAAAGTACCAACTTCTTTCAGGGGTGAATTCACTGCTGGTGCTTTTTATTGGAAGGTTCTTCTAGTTCACCAACAGATGAAGACATGGAGACTGATGCAGTCAATGAAATCTTAGAGGATATTCCTGAACATGAAGAGGATTATCTGGATTTAACACTGGAGGAAGAAGAACAGATCATTCATGAATACTTATCCTATATACAAGTACCACAGCACTAAATCCCATTAAATCTACTTCAGTTATGTGTATTTACCTTGTCAAATTGAGTCTGGATTATAAATGCACCTTCAGCTTATCTCTTATTAAGGGCCTTGAATTCAGTTAAACTATAAGTGGAATACTTAATTCCTGCTTATTTGTAACTCTGCTTAAAGCCTACATTTGTGATACATTGTAATTTATTGTCATAGCAGAAAAATAGAAGCATTTATTTTCAGAAGAAAATTTAATAGAACTAAACTATATTTTTATTGTGAAATAAGTTAATTCACTTAGCAAAGAAGCATTTCTATACCATTTAAAATACCAGCTTTAAAAGAAAAACATGACTTTGTAAACCAGAAACCTTAGCTCATAAGGCTGTAGAGGTATCAGCGCTCCAACTGTTCTCCTTTTCTTCTGAAAGATTTCTAAGAGACATTTATGTATCTGTTGTGCATGGGTTTTTTTTACTGTGTTCCTCTTGTCCCTTCCTGCAGGTGTTACACAGGCAATAAAGGTAACTCAGTGCTGCTTCTGCTTTCAGTGAGAGACCTCTGTGCTTTGCTAAAACCAGTGTTAAAACAGCAGGGCCCTGTCCTGGGACTGGTGTATTTCCTTTTGTAACTAAATAACCCGTGTCCCCAAGCAGCTCCTCTTAACCCCTGCGGGTGTGTGGCTGATGGAGTTCCTGGGGATTACAAGACTTTCTGTAATCAGCTGCTGAACAGAACGGGGGCCAGGCGCTGTCTCAGTAGTAGTCTCCAGCTTCAGCATTCTGCAGAAGTGTTTGGGGGTTTCTGTGGTTGTATCACATCCCGTTTTCTGCCCTGTAAGCACTCCTCTGTGCCGGGAACAGGAGTTCCCCTGCCTGGCAGCTTTTCTTGGACGCGGTTTATTTGCTTTCCATGACTCCATGCGCTCGGTAGAGGGAGCCCAGGCCCCGTCTGGAGCCGGTGGGAACAAGGAACGGAACCGGCCGTGGTGAACCTTCCGTCTGCTGACAGTGTATCCTTACCCGGGGAAATGAGGGCTTGAACTGTTGGGATACTTGGAGGGAACGGGGCTTTGGCCTGCGGGAATGACCGCTCAGTGCTCAGCAGAGGAACCGAACAGGCTGCAGGAGTGGATTGTTTCATTTTCTGACTCCCTCAGCCAAGCTCAGCAAAAGGCAGGCAGTGATTGCACTGTTAAGGAATTACTTGTGTTTCATGCTTTTTTTTATCAAGGCAAGTGTTATAAAAATTGAGTAGTTTTCTGTCTCCTCCAAGAAGGCTGAAGCATTTCTAAAGCCAGTAATATGAGCTCCTGAGGGGAAACTAGCCCCAGCACCAGTTATATCCTGCTTCTCTGCCAGCCAGCCCTGAGGAACCACTGGACAAAATGCAGAGCAAAACCAGAACAGAGAAAATAATTTAAAACTGAAAACATACAAAGTCATGGATGTAGTTTTAACAAGAAGCAGGTGGAAACACACAAATTCGCTCTTTCCTTCCTAACCCTACTGGCCTGCAGGCCCCTGGGCATGTACCATGTTGGGCTGAACACGCAGTAATTCTCCTCTCTGAAGCGGCTTGCACAGCAAATTGGCAGGGACAACTTCAGAAGGGAAGGTTTGTCCTTGGGGAATTTAAAATTAGCATCATAACATGCAGTGCTTGTCAGAGAAGCCGTTCATCAATGATGTAACTCTGCCAGCGCTGCTGCCCCCAAGTAACTGCATGTGCAGTTGTAAGTGATCAGCAGGGCAGGAGGCACTGGCTGAAAGTTATAAGTTCATTTGACCATGCATTTGGAGGCACTGTGATATGTTTAGCAACAGGCAGAAGCGGTAATGAGTCATTAATTCCACTGTTTGAGATCTGTGCTGATTGCCTGTGCAGCTGCTGTATGCTCAGATAGGCTCTCGTGTCTGATGTACTGTGTGTGAAGTTTTAAACAGAAAGTACAGCCCAGGTGATCTGGGGTACTCTGTCTATCTCATAAAGACCTCCTGCTTAGTGTAGTCCTCAGAAACAAAATACGAAGTCAGCTGCGTGGCAAACATCACCCAGCAGCCACCAGCTCATAAGCATCTCTCACAGGGCCAGTGGGGGTCTTTGGTGCCACCAGGGCAAGAGCTGAGTCAGGGCATGTGCCCCCGTCATCTCTGCTTTCCCTTAAGTCTCTGCTTTGTTTTGTGGCTGGTCACTCCTTCCCCTGATAGGAGATCTGAGCTCTGGCAGTCTGGTGACTGGAGGGAGGCAGGACAGCTCCACACACACCTGACTCCAGCCCCAGCCCAGCAGTGAGGGGAAGGCAAGAAATGTTTCCAAAGTATATATGGGGTTTTTTTCCACTTACTCCATCCATTATTAACTGCCGAGCATCTGCAGCCAGCCAACCCCCCTCTAAATGAGACAAAAATAAAAACTAGACAGTCACTTGTCTGTAGATGCCACATGTTTATTAATCCATTCTAAAAAAGGAATACAGCATTTTTATCTTGCTGTAGTACAGAATAAATAAAGCCATAAAAATAAAAACATGTGGTTAGGTATTTTTGGACTGGTTCTACAAAGAGCTATATCTGCAAATAGAAAAATATAAGAACCCTTGTTAATTCATGGCTCAGTGGTTATCAGAGAGGGATGAACCTGAAAAAAGACTGGGAGACCTTCTCTTGAGTTTGACTGCTTATCCAATGCTACTAACAACCCAGCAAGACACAGCCTCGGGAGGAGGAAAGGCAACACATACAGAGCACCCAATAAATCCTAGTTTACCTTCCATGAAAATCACAATTGGACATTCCTGGTGGCTGTAAGGAAATCCTTCTCCCCCATAAAGCCAGCCAAGAAGAAGGCCAGGCTACCCACAGAGGTGGTGTAGTCACCACCTTCCAACTCCTGCCATGCCAAGAGCAGGCTCTTCAGAGGAGCCCATCAGAACTGTGCCCAAGGTACAATGGGTGGCTGGAAGCTCACAACCCTGGCAACTCACAGAAGACACGTGTGAAGTCATTGATGCTTCCTCTGCTGAAGTGTGAGATTTCAAACGGTAAAAAAAAAACCCCACCACGGGATTGTTGGGAGGAGGGGAACAGCTGATCTTGGTACAAAAGGGCTGAGGTTTAGCTTGTTCTCTGGCTTATGTTTTGTAAAAAAGAAAAAAAAAAAGCAATTAAATTAATTTCTGTCCTACTACTCCCAACTTCCCAGAGAGGTGTCTAGTCTGCTTTAAACTCCTGCTGCTGAGCCAAACCATCCTGCGTTGGCCTCATCAGCCAAGGGCTGACACAAAGGTCAGCTGTGAAGGTGGAATTTGTAGCTGTGCTTGTGGAGCACCCTTCACTGCCACATTGGGCTGAACAGGGGCCAACAGGAACAGGGGAAAACATCTCTCATTAGACACTGGGCAGGCAGAGGTGTGCAGCACCTCTGTGCCCGAGGGAGCTGAAACAAGGGAAGTGCCTAATTGCACACACAGAGGTACCACACCTGAACCACACTGCCGTCCCTCCTGGCCCCAGAGCTGCTCAGCTGAGTCATCCGCAGCGACAGGATCTGACTGGAGTCCACCTGGCAGTCACAGAGAACCCTGGCTCGTGACACTGAGGTTCAAGCAAAGCCATTTCCCATCTCTTTCCAAGTTCTGGTTTACATGGACACAGTGGTGCAGAAAACAAAAGGTTCAGCTTTGGTCACTGACAGAAAGCCCGTGCTGGGCAGTCACATTAGTTCAACGGCCTCGTGTTCCCCGTTCTCCTGCTGTACCATACAGCCCACTTTGTTGTTGAAGAGACGAGACAGGCTCCCCTTCTGCGAGCTCCTGCCCTGGACAGACCTCTCCTTCTTCAAACGCCGCTTATTTCTCTTGCAGATCCCCCGGATGTCCCAAATCCTTAGAGTGCCGTCGTGGGAAGCTGTGTAGAGCAACTCGTTGTGGATCTGGAACAACAGGGTCACACTTAATACCAAAGCATACGGTCAGAATCAGCACCATCAAACTGTCAAAAATCAGAGCAAACACAGCTTGATCCCAACACTTAAGGCCTGAGCTCCTGGCAAGAGCCAGTATAAATTATCACAAAAGCTGCTGAAGTGGGGTGAGACATTACCAAGTCAGGGCTCATTTCTCAGCCACTTCACAGAGCCATAAAATATAAACAGCAAGAGTTATTTATAACCCAGACCCACTAGAAAAGCAATGGGGAGCTAAACTCGATGTCAGAGTGGGATGTAGCTGGGAATTACTGTGCTGGTTTTGATGTTGAGCTTAAGGAGGCACCAAAATCAGCATCAGTGGGCAGTGGGGTGCTCAGGAATGCTTTCCTTCTCACTTCCCATCTTCCTCTGCAGTAAGTTACAGTTACAATTCCTCCTTCAAACTCCGTTGTTCTTCCAAACCTTCAGTAATTTGACGCTGATTCCCTTCTGTGGTTTAATTTCCTTAATGATCTGTCAGTCTGTCCACCACAGGTGCTCTCAGTCACCAGAGGTGGGTCATGACAGCGAGCACCCCACCGGCACTCTGGCTTACATCAAGCACCACCCAACCACAGCCTCCTCACCCCTCAGTAATACACTTACCATCATATTGAGGTCACCACTTCTCACTCCTCTCTCTTACCAGGATTTTTTGCCTTGTATAGTTGGAAATTAAGTTACAAAATAAAATACAGAGCCAAGCTTTGTCAATACTTAGGGCTGCCCAGAGGGATTCTATCAGTTATCACCCAAATGCACCCAGGTGACCATCTGCTACACAACTAGTTGCTCAGTACCCAGGAATTTACAATTTAAGACCAACCATCCACTTGCTAATTCAGAAGAATATACAAAAGACAACCATAGTTACAACTTTGTGTGCTTGAAATCAACAACAAAAGGAATTTTATCTCCTCACTTTTTACTTTGGACTGTCAGCCTCCCAGAAATACTGACAGTGTCTCACGTTGTTAATCAAAATCCTCAACCTGCACACACCTTTCACTGAGATCCTGATGCAGCGAGATGCAGATTCTTAGAGTGGACACCCCATCCCTGGAATTGTTCAAGACCAGGTTGGATGGGGCTTGGAGCAACCTGGTCTAGTGGAAGGTGTCTCTAGGTGTCGCCTTATTGGAATGAGATGATCTTTAAGGTCCCTTTCAACCCAAACCATTCTGTGATTCTGTGATCTTTGCATGGCCAAAGATTACTAATCCCTCCCCCTTTAAATGCCTAGATAATATGCAAGCAAGTTTTCAGGCACCTAATTAGCTTTTAGAAAATTTTTAAGCCAGTGGCAGAGACCCCTCCGTTTGTCTGGCAGGGTGTGGGTCAGATATCACCATAGAGCTGCTTCAGACTGTTTAGGGATGCCATGTCCCAGGATGGTTTGGGGCATGATGGTATATATTAGTCTGCCTGGATAAGGCAGAAACTTCTTTTCCTCCTAGAGCACTGCAAACACTCATCATTAGTGTCTTGTGATGGAAAGGGTCTCACGAGGCTGGAGTCCGTTCCGTGCCCCACACAGCATCAGTTACATCTGTCTCATTTTTTGTGGCTCCTTGTTTAACCTGACCTGAAAAAAACCCCATCGCAGACACAGGGCTGTCCCAGGGCACTCGTTCCGTGGTTTCACTTATTAGTAACAAGCTTTTCTAAAATTACATACGGAATATTCAAGTCTTCTCCTAGGACAACATCCAGTCCCAGACACACAGAACAGCCAGGCACACACCAATTCCCACAAAACAAATGAGGAGGCAGTGAGAAGGGAGAATTCGCACAAAGAAACCCCTTCCTGACCTGGATACAGTTGATGATGAACTTGTGTCCTCGGAAGATCTTCTGCAGGACTCCGCTCCTGGAATTGAAAGCTCTTGCACAGGCATCACCACTTCCTGTGAACACTGCAACACAACCACAGAGCCCAGCACGGCCAGATGTGAGCAGCAACGCCAGGTCAGCTCACGCAAGTTCAAAAATGCACCCAAAACATGCTCACAAAGTAGCACAACACACCATTTTTGGGTTTGATTCTCTCCTCAGATAAAGCAGTTCAGATCGTTTTCATTTTGCTGACCCCAGCGTGCTTGTTTTCAGTTGTATTTCTCAAAACACTGAACCGTCTTAAGCCTGAAGTTCCTACACACACCAGCATTTCACTCCACACACGCTTCATGGATCTATTTCTGCTCCTCTCTTCCACGTTTATTTCCCTGCCTAAACATGCCTCAGTAATCTTAAGCAGGCAATTTTTCTCAAGTTTGGCTTTAAGGATTTCCACTAAGCCTTCCATTTGTTTTACCACAGTTATTTCTATCTCCATCACTTCTGCTGCTCCAAGAGGGGCAGGGCAGGGGTAAGTAAATTAAGCATGACCACAAATTTTGGCTGTTCATCAGGTTTCCTTAGAGGATCTTAACTAGATGTTCAAAGAATGACTTCTCAGCACTTCAGGATCTTCACATCAGATCCCCAGAACTGCTGCATCCAGCAACTGTAAGGCAGTGGTGAATATTTAGATTTTGTATTTAGCAATATGCCCAGAAAGGAGCCCATTTGTGTGCTTTAAAGGTCAGAAACTCCCTTTACAAACACTCACTTTTCTTCAGTTAACCCAAACGCCTCAAGTTTATCTAAAGATAAATATTTCAGAGCTGCAAAAAGCAATTTATTCACTGCTCCCTGCATTTCATGTCTTTGCAATGGCCATTAGCATGGAAAGATTTTCACAAAACCAAAGTGCCTGAAGACCACAGATTCCTTATCTTTTGGGGGATGTCAGGACCGAATCTACAAGGAGAGGTGAAAAAATTATCACAGCAGTAAATTCAGGACTCCAGTGAGATTCGAGAACAGGCTACAAACTGCCATCAGCTTTCCCACTTCAAATGAAACAGCAGGAAGCTGGGTACCTCCTGGGGACACCTCCAACAAACATCTGGATGTGGAAAACCAATGTCATTTTAAATGGGCCACGATGAGTTCAATTGCCAACACAATCCCAAAAAACCACTGTGTCCCACTCTGCAAATGAGTAACAACAAAGTAAAGCAGGTATGGGTACCCCTTTTTTTTCCAGTGAAAGAAAATCACTCAATTCTGTTACACACCTGCAGAAGAACCAATTAAGAGCTGTTTTCCCTATGCAGCTGTCAGTTTACCTCAGCTATTGCTATCAGGATTTTTTTCTTTTTACAGGCACCCTTTATGTCTTTTGAACTGTCACTTTAGATTTAGGAAGTCTCTTTGCACCTCTGACTTTCAAAGAAGAGCTGTTAATCTATCCCAGATTTCGCATTTAAAGATATATATACCACCTGTGAAATAAACAACAAGAAAAATTAACAATTAATTTTAGTTTTTGACTTAAATTTCATAGACCATTGGGAGGGAGAACAGTTTTTAAACGTTCCCTTGGAGTTTTTGCAACATGAAAAGATATAAACTCCATTAAATTTTAAATGGCCATGCACACACTGTAAGGGAGAAATAATCAACATATCATTAAGTAAATTAGATTGAAAACCAGCTGCAATGTTCACTATGCTATTAATTATACAAATAGGCTGAGAAAAGCCACTGGAAACACATTCTGAGGATTTAAATCTTAGTTCTCAGATCTATCTGGACTTTTTGTACACTATAAAGCCTTCTTGGAAACACACAATAATGCAAGCAAGAATAGTATATAAATTAATTTTTAAGGGGAAATTTCCTCTTTCAAGAATTAAATCCACCTAATGCATTGAAACAAGTTCCTAATATTTTTCCAGGGCACTTTTTCTACCCTTCAAGTGGTACCCTTCAATTCTTCCTGTTTGACACTTTCAGTGCTTTTGCATTTGATTTAAAATGAGATCTTAAATAACTCTGTGAACACTTCTATCACACTATTGGGACGTTCTTCACAGGTCTGACTAAATAATACAATATGGCCTGTATTTTAAGGGGGGAAAAAAGAGTGTTATGAAAAAAATAATGTGTGTGTGTGGCAGGGGCAGGGTGGTAGGATGAGGGGAAGAGAGAAAGCCACAGAGCTGATGGGGGTGGCATCAGATAATGAAACTTTTTTGAGACTAAACTTTCTTTATTCTTTAGAGTGTGGTTAAGTCTATACTGGTTGTGTGAAAAGTAAGATCAAGACTGAAAAAATGCAGCTCTGGAGGTCTCATTAATGAAGGAGACAGTGTCTCCATCTCCCACCCAGACATGGATATTCCTCACTGGATCAGGCCAACATCAGCTCAGCACAGTTATCTCACCTTTGGCTAGTCATGATTAATTCAATGTTTTGGTTTGGGTCTTTATAATTAAAAGGCGGGAAATACACACACAAACACAAAATCATTAATATTTTGTCTGCCAGTGTTCATCCTGGATTACAGTTTCTGGTTCATTTTCCTTGCTCCCTGCCTGCATCTTGGACCAGTAATAACTTCAGGGTGCAGCTTAGGCTCAGACCCTTTCCCCTTCCATTTCAGCCTTTTAGCCAACAGCATAAGCTGAAATCAGCAGAAATTACAATCTGCAGTAGGGGAGAATGGGGTAGTTCTGCACTGTAGGTGAGGAGAGGGGAAATAACCGTAAATCACGATTAACTATTTTAATGGAGAAAAGCAGTGCTGTGGGTCTCACGCTGAAAGGAAGACCAAAAAAGCGTTTCCTGACTGAAATAAAAGTCTACCTCTGGGCTTGGTTACGTGTTAAGTTTCCAAACATAATTTAGAAATCAATTCAGTTACTGGGTTACAAATGCAGTCAGCCAGCCATGGCAAGCGTGGTGCTAGACAAGTGCAGGTACAACTCTCTGCTAACGTGCACCATCTTGCATCTGTCAGCCAGTTATCACCAACACACTGACGATCTGCCAAAAGAGAGATCGAGGCCCAGATAGCAACCATTCATTCAGTGCTGTATGTTCACTTCATAGCTGAAGTACAGAAACCAAAATCAGCGAAGTGTTTTGAATGTCTGGATTCGCTTAAGACAGCCATGGTCATCCCTAAAGGAGAGAAGTTCTTGTTTGGGAAGCAAATGTAGGCACCTCAGGTCTAACAACAGCAGCAGGATAAGACCAGGATGACACAGAGAGAGCTTCACTGATAAAAACGGAGGTGCTGTTGTGCAACCCAAAACCAGAAATGGAGAGGTGACATGCAGCAGGAAAGCCAGAGAAGGATTTAAAGAGGGAGGTTTGATGGTCAGAATAAACTGCTGTGTCAGCAACAGACACTTATGTACAGAAACCACTATTAGCAGGAGGACTGGAAGTAGTGGAGCTGAGAACATGAGTAAGGTAAGCACTGCTTGGCTCCTGCAGAAAGGTGGTTTGGGGAACAAATAAATACATGAACCACGACATGTAAGAGGAAAAGAACTAATGGGAAAGCAGATGGTCAGAGTCTGAACAAGAAGCCCAACTGTTAGAAAGAAGCAGTGAGCATCTGAGATGTGATTCTGGTTTAGGACAGTCCATTGCACAGTACCTACAAGCCAGCAGAGGCAGGCACAGGGCTGTGTATCCAGCAGCAGCACTTGCTGTCCCCGAGCACACAGAAGAAGCAGGTGACAGACCTGTGAGGTTAAACCATGGCTACACAAACAACCCCCAGATAGCTCAGGATTTAAGCTAGTTCTCTTTAAGAAACTGCCTCTTAGTTTTCCAGAAGAGGGAGGTGGAAAATGGAGGGAAGATCTAAGCTTCCCACATGGAGTAGTGCAGCAAAGTTTGATACCGAACATAAACATGCTGGGGTTGAAAAAAAAGTGACAATTCCACAAGCCTTCAGAATTATTCTCCATTAACAACCTTCGATCAAAGACAAACACCGAAAAGGAGACAGGGGGTTGCTGAACAGAGGAAAGGCAACTTACAGATCCCAGCGTGGTATTTCAAAGTGCTAACGCTGTGTTTGTGAGCCTTGTACGTTTGGATTCGCTCCCCAGTGTCAACTAACCAGCACTTCACTGTCCTGTCCGCGCTCCCCGAATACAAGTGCCGGTTCACCAGCTGAAGGGAAGAGAAGAAGACATCAGCAATCATCCCTCAGGCAGGTTCCTGAGAGAACTGCACTGAAGTGACTCATCCAAAGTCATTTTCCAACCCGACAGCAACAGCTGCACCTTGAAGCAGAGGGATGGTGAGCAAACCGTTGTGTTCTTCACAACTGCATCTCCCATTGACTTCTGGGCCTTAAAAACAGCTCCCAGCTTTCAGAAGACAAAAACTTTGCCCATCTGCTGGTGCAAGCAGGCAGGACTTCAGTGAGCTTAATAATGCTAAGCTTGCTTCCATAATTAGCTACGTTACTACAGCCTCAAAAAAACCCCAGCAGCGTAGCTTCTGCAAAGCATATTTGACAGGAACTCTTATCAGACTGTAAGTTTTAATTACAACAGAAATTTCAGAAGAATTCTGAGTAACAAAAAAAAAAAGGTAAATTAAAATTAAAATCCTACACACCATAAACCAGGGTTTATATTTAGTATGATCACTCTGCACAAGGTTAGCATTTGGAAACACTAACTCTTCCTTGAAACTGTTCTGTATCTGCATTTCCGCAAGTATTTTTACACTGTGTTATTGAATGATTCAATGATTAACCGCCCTTTACACAGACTTTTAAACATCTTCAATCAGATTGTCTTCTGCTGTGTGTTCAAAGTAATTCTGCCTATAAATCCAATGAAGAATGGTGCCTCATTCCACCAGTCATCCTGTACCCTGTGAGAACTCATGATGGGGAGGGTGGGTTTTATTCCACGACAGAGAATGACAAAAGGAAGGACTGCAGTTGGGAAACTGAGACAGAGAGAAAATAACTGACCTGTGCAAGACTATAAAACCAACCAATACACAGTAAACAAACTGTATAAAGCCTGATAGCTCAGCAAGGAAAAACTCCACAGTGCAGAGAAAAATCTGGCATTCTCTGTCCGTCTAATGAAATCACACTAAGGGTTTTCACGGCCATTGTTATGTAGAGCTCTGACTGCACACTCCTCCAAGCTTCATGGACTTGCAGCAACCTCTGTATCAAACGGATGGAGAGACAGTAGGGAGAACCCTAACCACCCCCCACCCCCCCAAGGGATGGAATTTGCGTAAGGAGTAATGATACCTCATTTGTCCCCCAGACACTCAGATCAGAAGGTTCAAATGACCAGCAGTGCACTAACCCCTGACACTTCTCAGGTATCTCCAGGAAACCAAGTGCACAACAAATGACAAATCCACTTGTTCTGGGCCTTGCTCTTAGGGCACTTCTAAGGGTCTGGTTACTCTGCCACCTTAGAAAATTATAAACCTTCAGTCCCCACTCTTTGTGTGCTCTGTATCTGTAAGGCTGGAATGTTTTTCATGCTCTTCCATCTCCACTCCCAATCCAAAAAGGAATGACCCCATTCCCAAAAGGCACCATAAGTGAGCTTTGTACAGAACAGCACTGTAATGTGTTACAACATGAGACAAAAGGTGTTTTAAGATACAAAGCACTACAGTGATGGGACTGTGATAAACCACATAGGAAACATATGCAGGCAGAGCAAGAGCTGGTCACAGCTCCCACCGGTCCAGCCAGAGCAGGGAATGCCACACTTCCTACCAGCAGAACCTGGCCCACGGAACAGAATTCACAGCTAAGCGCCAGGAGCTTGTAAAACACAACCCACTGTTAAAGGCCAGCAGTACTTTGAAATGTCACTTCCAATTACTTTTGAGCTGTTTTAACAACTGCATTAATGTTGTATCTCAGTGAGGAAAGAGAACGAATGGCCAGCAGCACTAACAAAAACCAAGAGCCACTCAGCCTGAGGAGGGTAACCTGATTTTTAAGTTCCAGGCTCAGCCTGAATGGGCATGAAGAGATTTTCATATTGCACCTGCTAAATGGAAGAGGATGCTTTGCGTTGAGATCCTGCTGAGTGGTTTTTGGCCAAGTCTTTGCATTTCTTTTTTGGACATCTCACTAGCAGCATCAACCCCCCCACTGAACAAGGGAAAACACTAAATTACTAAAATTATAACTTCCTGCAGGTAAATGCCACTCTGCATTAACAGTACATTAGGTTATGCTGCTTTGTTTCTACATTTAAGTGGGTGTCTGAATGCCAAAGTGAAACAAAAGAGCTGCAACTTGCCTAGATTTGCTAATTTGCTAGATATAAAAATGTATCAAATGATGTGGGCTTGCTTAGATAATTTATAGCACCAGAATTGTAAGAGCCTTATAATCATAGAATGGTTTGGGTTGGAAGGGACCTAAAAGATCCAACGCTTCTTCCACGGGCAGGGACAACTTCCACTTGTCCAGGTTGCTCAGAGACCCATCCAACCTGGCCTTGAACACTTCCAGGGATGGAAGTGGGCAACCTGTGCCAGTGCTTTAGCACTCTCACAGGAAAGAATTTCTTCCAAATATCTGAACTAAACCTACTTTCTTTTAGTTTAAAGCAATTCTCCCTTGTCCCACCACTCCATGCCCTTGTAAGAAGTCCATCTCCAGCTCCCTTGAAGCTCCTTCAGGCACTGGAAGGTGCTGTAAGATCTCCCCGGAGCCTCCTCTTCTCCAGTCTGAACAACCTCAATTCTCTCCACTTGTCTTCATAGCAGAGATGCTCCAGCCCTCTGAGCATCTTCATGGCCCCCTCTGGAATCCCTCCAACAGGTCCACATCATTCCTACGTTGGAGACCCCAGAGCTGGAGGCAGCACTGCAGGTGGGGTCTCATGGGAACAGAGCAGATGCGGAGAATGCCCTCCTCAACCTGCTGCCCACACTGCTGTTGATGCAGCCCAAGACATGGTTGGCTTTCTGGTGCCCAGCCAGAGATCTGGTGAGATGGCCAGCACACCAATCATCCTCACTAAATTCAAAGCCTCTGTGCTACCCAGGCTGTCCCATTATACACGTCTCTGCACCTTCCTCCCCCTCGCCAGTTCAAGCAGGTGAGCGCAGCAGCAAAGGATCCTCAGCCTTGAGGAACATGGAAACAGAAATATTAGCAGGTTAAACAATCTACCGCATGCCACAGACTGAGCCTGCAGCACAGCCAACAGCAAAACCCAGCACAGGCTCTGACTGTCACACGGCCTCTCATTTCCAGGGTATTTTTATAAAACAGAGCACGGAATGGCTATTACTGGAGAAAGCCATCAAGAGCTATCAGCTCAGGCTGAAGCTGCAAATCAGATCTGCCTTAAGTGATGTGATAGGCATAATCTCATCTAAATTGGTGCAGATCTGTGCAGCTAAGATAGACCTTCACAGTCACTGCCATCTAGGGCACAATTCATCTCATCCTGAAGCACATCTGAAACAGGCCACACCTTAAAACTCGCTGTTTCTTCCCTCAACAAGGACAACCTTCTCAGCTGTAGCCAAATCAATTTAGGCAAGATCACTCCTCCTTCACTTGACTAAAGGCAGGTCTAACTTACAACTCCAGCCTAAGCTGCAACACTTCAGATGTAGGTATTTAATCAAATTAATAATCATCACTTACTGTTTCCCTAGCCAAAGCACTTACAAGCTGGCCCCACACCCTGTGGTTTAAAAGTGATCAGTAGAAATGGTTACATATTCCAACTGCCTGGAGAAGCAGTGGTATTTCCAAAGCTGTATTTTCCTTGGCTGGCTTTTGAGCACTTGGTTCACTTTGGCTAATTTCCCAACAAAGCTCCTGACATGGAAAAGCACGGCCAGGCAAGGACACCTGCGGCAGAGTGGACAACACAGAACAGATTTGCAGCTCAGACACTAATGGGCTGAGTGGACATTTCAAACCCAGGTAGCTTCCAACAATTTTAAAACCTGGTGACAGTCAGATGGCCAGTTCTAAAGCAAATAAAGATCACTGCATTGATCTTTGTAATTCTGGGCTGCTAATTTTTCTCATCACTCTGAGACATTTTGCTTTGAATCTGATGAAACACTGAGACATGAATGGAGCAAATTTGTCTTAATCCTCAGACCAAAGTACTGGAGATGTACTATTACATGAAAAAGTTCAGTCAGACTGCTTCTGAGTTGCAAAGTAATAGCAGTAGCAAAATAGTGGCTGTAAACACTGAAGTAGTTACAGATTTCATTAATAAGAAATGGTTGTATCCCCCAAACACACCAGAATTTTAATTAAAAAAAAAAAAATTATCACATCCAGGGTTGGTCTCTCAAGGCAATCACAACCCTATTGCTCCACAAGCTTGGATGTACTGAATATATGCAGCAGCTGAAGACAATTTTTACCAGCAAGAATGCCAAAAATATCTGCAAAAGAGCTGCTTAACGGGTATTTCAACCTTAAAGGAATGGACTTTGCCATCCCAAGTAACCTTTGCTATAAGAAAGAATTTCATCCTCGGCCAAGGAGAGGGAGTTGGCTCTCCAGAGAGATTTGGGCACATCCTCTTTCTGAAGGCCACTGCACTCGGACTTGATCCCAGGAACTTCAGGATAAGTTCATGTCAGCAACCACATGTCCTGCCACCAGCTTGTTCTCCTCATGGGGGTCAGTGTTCCTACAATCTGCCAGCCGGGTCTCCTATTCACAGCCACTTCTCAGCTAAAAAATCATCAACTTGGACCAATCTCCAGTAACAACTCTGTAAGCTTCGGCCAAGTTAAGACTTTCAGGATCCCATTCAAGCCACATTCATTTTAATGAGCAAACAAATTCCCTGTGGGCAAGAAATTCGGTTTTTTTCCTGAGAATCCATCCAGAATGAGCTCTCTGGTCTGGCTGTTAGAGAACATTTTTCAGCCTTTTTTACTGCAGTGCAAAGCATGTTTAGTTTCTACAGGTGTTGTGCACATTCACATTCCTGTAACTCACATCTTCATCCTCTGATGCAACAAATACAAACACAGATTACAAAAAATGTGCGCGCTTAATTTAACTGATGTGGCAAGAAAATATTTCTGTCCCCGTGATCACAACAGTTAAGCACATAAACGGAGCCCAGGCAGTGGCTTTGTTCAAAGCATTCTTTTCTTCTAGTCAGCTTTAAAAGGCAACTGAAGGGAATGGTCCAAACAAAGGATCTTTTGCGGGAAAACCAGAAGCAAGTCCTTGCCCACTCATGTTCATGTTCTTCAAAAAGAAGTTTCCTTGCAAGAATGTTTGCTGTAGGATCCAAGCTAAATTCCAAGCTGGATCGCTTCTCTCTGCCAGCTTTTGGCAGCACAATTTTGATAAATACTCAGAGGCAGAACAATCAGCGAAGGACAAAGCAATCCTTGTAAACAGTTTGCAAAGCTACTTCCGAGGCATTTAGGAAAACATACACAAGTAAATATTTAAATCAGGGTTATTCAGCCTTTTGCAGGCAGTCACATTAATGAAAATGGGTGTTTGATTATTAATTGCAAATACTGGTCTTTAGCCAGGCCTGAAATTTTGAAGTGGAAGGACGAGCATGAGCTGTGATTACACTCAGCCCACCCTTGCTTTTTCCCCATCACTTCCTATAAAATTTCATTATTGGCTCTTGTATGAAGAGGGAGCACTCACAACAGCTGCTGTACTTCATCTGCCAAGCGATCAACGCACTGCAGGAGGAAGAGAGTGAAGAGTTCTGGCTACTCCACTGTGAGTTACCTTGCCTGACTGCGAAAATCAAGTAATCAATGCTGCCAAAGCACCTACCACGGACACAATTCCCACTGCAGATAGGTTTTACCAGGAGACTTTCTCTCTTGGTCCAATTTAAATAGTGGAAGGAAGAGAAAAGCAGCATTAGAGCAAGCTGGTACCTGCAGCAGAGCTCCTTTGACAGCAGAACACACACAGTCAGTTTGGTTGGTAACTCACCTTCAACAGACTGACCCCAGCTGGGACAGCAGGACCAGCCCTGGGCAATATGAACAGCTCACCCTCTTCCATCCCCTGTCCAGAACCACCAAGGACAGGGGAAAAGGGAAAGTCTAAAGCTCATCAGTGCTCTTCTGTTCTGCCATGCTAGATGAAGAGTTGTTCCCAGGCTCCTCTAGCTTACACTAGCTGGCAACACCACCTAAAGGATCTCAGAGCAACTGTGGAACATTCAAAATCCGAATGCACCTGTGGCATCTGCCCTCTGCTTTCCACAGTCCAGCTCTGCAGGAAACAAGGTGGATAACATGGGTGTGCTTGACGGCTATCCACCCAGAAAACTCCTTCAAGAAGCTCCAGGAATCTCCTTTCACTGCTACAGCAACACTATTAGTATTTACTGGAAAGTAATGGGAGAGGACTGGAACAGGCTGGACCTAATTTGCAGCAGTTCAGAACATCCCAGGGCATTCCTGTTAATAACAGCTTTCTAAAGTTGAGGGAAATATGGTCTCAATATCCAAATTTTTCCTGATCTGTGTCCAGGATGAAAGATCATACTGAGCATTTCTCAAACTTTTTGAAAGGTCACCCTCCCTTAGGGATCTTTATCTGAATAAATAAAATGAAAATAAGTCTTTATTTTTCTTTCCCTTTATTCTCCACACACAAGCATTATACCACCCAGAGAACAGGTAAATGCCTTTAATTCCTGGTACCAACTCAGCTCCTCCAGGACAGGGGAGCAAAAATCTGCTGTAATTAGCAGCTCACTTCTGCCCTGAAGAAAATGAATTACTGTCAACAATTAAAACCGTCTGCTGGCTACTGTGAGCAACTCACAACTACCTCCAAGTCCTTCCTGACCTGGAGTTTAAAAAATACCACCCCAACTCACTGCCACAGATTACAACACTGTCACTAAGAAGCCCAGGGCAAAAAA
>VZRE01013488.1:6316-24920 GCA_013396775.1 Cephalopterus ornatus | reverse complement strand
CCGCTCCTGCCGCGGTTCAGTCACGGGGGGAGCGGAGGGGCGGGAGGGGCTGTCCCGCCTGGGGTCCCACTGACAACCGCGCCACGGCCAGAGGGGTCCCGCATCACCTCCCCATCCCCGGCGGAGCCCCCGGGCTCGTCCCGGGGGAGGCATCGCTTCCTGCCGCACGTTCCCTCCCCCGGGCTCCGGCCCCGCTGCCTCGGGGAGCACTGGCGGCATCGCGGTTTCCTCCGCGGCCGGTGACTCCCAGGGGGGCATTGAGTCTTGTGCTGGGGGCTGGGGTGATGGAAACCATCGCCTTTTGTTCCTCCTCTCACCCCCCTCCCTGGGCGAGCTCCCGCCCCTTTTCTCCACGAGAGCCCCGCGCCCTCTCTCTCGCTCTGTCCCTACCCCGAAGCTTTTGCGGCTGTTTCTTGTTAATGCGGCCCCTCACTCATCCACCCCATGGGGAGGGCTGCTGAAGGGCTTTGTGCTGCCCCAAACTGCCTGTCCGAGGGCTCCGACAGCTGCTCCAAAATGGGGCTCAGCTGCCTTGGGACTGATTAGAAACATGGGCTGAAGGGTCTTGTCCACCGTGTAACTAAAGGTACAAAGGATAAATCTAACAGGCAAACTAATGTAGAGGGGCTAAGAGCCCTCAGCAAGGCAGCAGCAGGGTCTGATGTGGATCCTTCCCCTAAGAAATGGGGGAGCTGCAGCTAATTTGCTGCTAAAAACATGCCAGCATCTTAGGATAAATCACAAAACCCAGTTTTCCTTGCTCACACCCCGTTGGATCAGAAAAACACCTTTTTGTGTCAAGTCACCAGCCTCCGAAGGAGCCCAGTGGCTCCATAATCGGGGTTCAGCAGGCACTGACAGCGATTTAACAGGACACCAGCCCTGCTCTGGCAGGATGCCCCTCAGCGCGTGGGCCGTGCAGAAACACACGCGTTAAACGGATGCTGCACGGGATGTGTTATTTTGCACAGCGCATTCTGGCAGAGGCCAAACAGGACTAATATGTCACACCCAATGCAAACACGAGGTGATCCCGACTCAGCTGCCGGTTGTAGCCATGCAGCCGTGGAGAAGCTTGCAAGACAGAGCTGCAGATTTGGGTTTTGCAAGGGTCAGGTCGAGCCCCGTGGCTTATCGTCCCCATCCAGCTCTTTTCTGAAGACAGGCACTTCCACACAACCCTTGTGCATTCGAGAAATTGCCGAGAAGTTCTGGTGTGAGATGTGAGTACTGTGTTTCTTCCCTCTGAAAATCACATTATCCGTGAAAAGATATTTTTTTGGACATGGAGGCCTGGGAATCGGCTGCTCTCAGGGAGTGTCCCTCACCATCTGCTCGTACATCTGTCAAATCCACTCACAAAACCCCTGCCCAGCGTCCTTGCTCAGGAAACTGTAGGATAGATTAGCACTCCCTTTTATTTTCCTGTGCTGCTATGATTTGAATGCAAGGGGAAAAATCAGATGGAAGGGATATTTTGTTAGTTTTGAGGCAGGTCTGCACATTTTAAACACGCACAGTTTAAATCTCAAGGGGAGGCAGAGCCAGAGGGGAAACCCTTGGCCCACAGCTCAGCCATGCATCAGTTGTGGGAGCAGAGGGTATGCTGGTCCTCCCCCAACATACCCCCTTCTTAAAGCCTTTTCAAGGTTTTTTATTATTATTTCTATTTAATATTTCCCTCCTGTGGTGACTAATGAAAACATCCAAGCTTTTGAATATTTTCATGAATATTTATTCATTTTCTTGAGGGTTTTTTTAATTGCCTTTTTCTATTGGTTTTATCTGCTTGAATTTTAGATAAGTTTTCTTTATTACATTTGTGTTCTTGTGGGTTTTTTTACTTATGGGACAATGAGGAAAGTAAAAGAAAGTTATCTACTGTTTGATTTTGCTCCTCGGGGCCCAAATCCTGTAATGAATCCTCCGTCATCCAGACACCCAAGGATGTGCAAGTATGAAACTCAGGATTGCTGGTGTGCATTTCACTTGTCATTCTCCAACAATTTTCTATTAGCTGTGTAAATAACTACAGATATGTACATACACAGATGCATGAGCTGCTCCTGTAACATCTAGAGAAGTATAAAACCATAAGAAGCCTTCTAGATGTCTAGGGCTGGATTCACAGTACATGATTCGCAGAATCCAGAGGCTATTTCGAAGTTTTTTTGTCAAGTTTAAACTCTTTTGGCAGTCAGCAGAAGTAAACGAAGGATGTAGAGTTCAGATGAGCTACATTGTGCTTTGGAAGGGGAGAGAGGTGCCTCTGTCCTTCACCACGGACTATGCCAGGAGTCCAACACCAGGAGGCTCCTAATTCTCTTCAATTGAGTAGAATAAATTGAGACCTTGTCTTTAAAACATGCCTTCATTCCACCAGAGGTTCAACCTGTTCTCATATCTCTGATCCAGAGACAACACAGTGCAGGGAGATTCTTTAATTCCTCCCCACAAGACAGTAGTGGTCAGGTGCAAAAGCTCCTACGAGCGACTTCATCCCAAATCATCTGGTTTTCGACTCACCTGACAGACCTTCAGACACACAGCATAGGCTCCCAGGCCTGAGAAAATACTAAGTCAGCCTTTACATCACCATCTGCACTGATACAAATGCTGAAGAACATTTCCCTTGAAAATATTTCAGTAATGATGCAAATGCTTCCAATAATTTTATTGATGTTGTTTGTGGAGGAAGGAACTGCAGGCAGCTCCTCCATGTTCACCTCCCCCTCCTGGGGCCTTGGGTATCTGGATGGATTGCAATGGTCTTCGATGGACAACAAAGGGTCTTTGTTCTGTCAAAGAAGCAGAGCCAGGGAGCTCGACCAAAAACAAAAGAATAAAGTGTGCAGCAATGCAAATTATCTTTCTTAGAGAATTAACCCCTTCCACCATCCCAGCCCCTCCACATTCCCTTCAGAAGGGCCTTTCCAGCTGCCAGCGTCTGTTCACTTTCATCCTACAGCTCTGCTTCAGGCTGTCAAGCTGAATCACTGTCAAAATTGCTGATAATTAAGTATTACCTCTTTCTTCACCTCAGAAATTTTCAAAAGCCAACTAGCTCTCTTAAAACTACTGTAAAGGGCCTGGAAGATCAATAGTGGCATGGACATCCAGCCTTGGTTGGGGTTTTTTGATTTAACCACATCATTATAGCCAATGAGAACTGTCAGACTCAAAAGCATGTTACAATGGTGTCTCCAGAGCCAAGGTCCCTCACTGAGCAAACCTAAGAAAATTTTGCTGTTAAGGCTAAATTTGATTTTAAAATCAATCCAGTCATACTGGTACCACATAAATAAAATTTAACCTTCAATAGATTTGAATGTATGTTCTACTGGTTTGATTTAATTCAAAAAATTGTCAGCATCTGAATGGCTTCACTGGCATTGAGAGTTGGCATTGTTGAAGGGAAATTAAGTTTGCATGGGTTTAATTATCAAAACTCAACCACATTTAGCCTTACTTTGAAGTGAGAATGGAGGAGCAGAAATGTTTGAAAGCAAGGGTTTGTTTGATCCACCACTGGGAGCAGAACTGGAGAAGCACATATGCAGGTACACAGACAACTGCAGTATTGGCGATTGTACTAGGAAACACCAAAATCTGGTTTGGGAGGTGTGTAGACCCTCTCCATCTGCCTACCTTGGAGTTTCATACGTTGTCCGAGGGTCATCCGAAAGCTCTGGGCAGCACTGCACACCATCTGAAGTTATCCTTCTGGACTGCAGACCCAAGCTGCAAGACTGAACTCAGCATTGCAGCTCCTTCTGACCCCTCTGCAACTGGCCCCTTTTACAGGAAACGCAGTTCTTCCTTCCCTCATTTACATGTGAATCCTTTGCAGCTTAACGTGCCCTGGAGTGCTCAGAAGTCTAGTTTGGGTACAAACATTTAGCAAATTACCCTTGAGGATGAGATATGGTCAGAAACTGTCACTCAGAGTAGATTTTTCTCTAATTATATGTAACATTCTTTTGGTTTTCAATCAGATCTGAAGCAGTATTTCCAAAACAGCTATTTCTGAAAATACTTGGTTTTCTGATTTTCCTACACTGCTGTAACAGTAATACCCATCTGCAAAACCCATCCACACCTCTGCTGTCCACTGCTGCTTCACCTAGGTGGATGGACTACTCCTAATCAATATCAGGAGTCTGAAAGCCTGGGATCTGGAAAATCAACTGGTTTCCAATGACCTAATGAATGGATAGGTGATGATAATCTTGCTGGGGGATATAAATGGGGTCTTAATAGCTAACTCCTATGTCAGTCCCTGGTAGCAATGGGAATTTAGCTGAGAACTTGGAGTAGGAAGGGAGAGGATTGCATTAACTTTTTGCTGTGATGAAGAGATGGCTTAAAAGCACTGCTAGTACAGCATCTTATCTCTCTGGCTAAGAAAGCAGATGCAATTTCCTAGAAATTTTTAAGCTGTGACATGCCAGGAAGTGTAAGATCTCACTGCAGCTGTTCCAGAGATCACTGTAAATAGGTTTCCTCCCCCATAGTCTGCAGATGACAAGGCAGTTCCATCATGTCACGGCATAGTGGGAACTTTACTGCGTAATTCAAAATCACAAATATTTACAAAATTACAAAATAATAGTCCAAAGCTCATTTTACCCTGTTCCCTGTTTCGATGGGAGCCCTGCTGTTTCTTCCAGACGGTAAGTTGGCCTCTTGCCCAGCCCATATATCTCTTATGACAGGCTCCTTAAGGACCAAATCTAAATGGAAGCCAAAAGAAATATGTCTTACTAAGTGACACAAGGGTAACTTTCTGGGTCTGATTCTGAGCCCGTTTTAACTGCTTTTGCATGGACATAACTCTGCTGGCTTTAACTGCATTAATCCAGATTTGTACTGATGCAAGCAGAGAGCCCCAGTGCCTTTGACACTGGTACAAAAACAAATTTCTAAAAAAGCTGAAGTTGCAGCCAGTGACCCAGGCAGTGTTTTAACAATTGCATTCACATCTGGCCTCTGGAAGATTTCTCAGTTGTTTTTCTGCCTCGTTGTTAGCAGAGCCAAATCACTGTATTACCTTGGGTAAGGGTGAAGCATTCATGATCTCTTACACCTCACTGCTGCTGAGAGAGTTGCAGGAACAACTGATACCAAACCCACTGACCAAACCAGAATAATCTCTTGACTGAGCCTTGTACTAGGCTTTCAGGGCCAGGCTGCCCCTGCTCCTGACACAGCTACCACAGGAACGGCACACCACTTTCAGGAGTCTGAGAAAGGCAGGGAAGGCCTTAGGCAGGTGTAGCTGGTGGTGGAAGTAAATAGTATCATCCCAAGGGATGTCAAAGCTTTTGCTCTCCTCTGTGCCTCTGCCAAAGCTGTTCTTCATCATTTTCTCCACCAAATACTGCAGCGATCCTTGGTGAAGAGGACACCAGGGTGAATATTCAGCCCACCACGAGGATTACAAGCACCTCGGAAGCTTGAACTGCTCAAATGTAGTATCTCAAGTTGGATTCATGGAGAAAATATTCCCATGATGCACCTATTCTTTTCTTCTTTTTGGCACTTCGTGTTATTTATAAGGTGCATTTCTCACACACCTCACTGGATATGTGCCTCCGCCTTCCCAAATGATCTCCTCCAGGACTGGATTTTACTCCTGATCTAACACAAGTTTGCTCAGGGAAACTGTAACAACCTCCACCTCTGTTTGAGCGAGTTTGGGCTCACCAGTGGGTGAGTTTGGGCGCGGTCTGTCTCTCTTGTTGCTTTTGAGCAGAACAGAGCTGGGACAGCAGCAGAATCACTGGGTCCACAAAATGCTACTGAAATCGATGGCACAATCAAAGTGCAAAGGACAGGTGCTGACTGATGTTCTGTTGGGGAGGGACAAAAAAGGAAGTGTGAGGAAGCCTGATGCTGTGCACTGATACCACTCACTCCCTGAGCATACCCCACAGTTTGTTTGTCTGCAGAATAAGTCTGTCCTTGTCTCTGTTTTCTTTTTTAACTCCCTCATGAGTTCCCAGCAGCATTCATCCCACTCTTGTTTTGGGAAGGCACCCTGACTCGAGTCCTTTTCTGTCAAGAGGAGAGATTGCAATTTAGCTGGTCTGTAACCGTCTGTTTCCATTCATTCCTGAGGTTTTCCAGCTGCCCACGAAAACAATGCACCGATACACTCTGCGCAGACTTGAACCACATCCAGAACAAAGGGTTAGGTGGGGCTGGGATATTCATGGAGTTTTCTTTGTCCTGGAAAATTGAGTGGATACTGGCATGACATGGTCAGAAGGATGATGGTGAAGGAGCTGCTGATACCCCAACCCACATATGGTCCACTCGCCAGACTTCAGGGTCAAGCATCCACATCCTTGCTGGGTGAGTGTCAGGAATACCAAATTCAAGCATCCAAGAGCTGGGAGGAAAAACAAACTGAATTCCAAGCGGGGCTGATGCTGCACTTTCACTGATACAGAGTAGACATATTTCATCAGAAAGGTTGTAATATTTATTTAATTTTTCAGTTAAGCTCTCTCCCTCCCTTTTATCTTTTTTTCCTTTTCATGGAGAGGCATAAAGTGAGTAATAAAAATTGCTAACAGTAAAACTTGATTTATACCACCAGCAGATCTCAGGCAGAACTCCCCGTTGAGTTTGAGGGAACAGCCTGATTAAACATTGATGCCACAATATGGTCTGTCTTAGCAACAACACTCACAAGTGAAATTCATCTGGGATATAAACCATGACATTTAAAATGCCTGTTGGGTGAAACTTGACCAAAAAAAAAGAATAACTGGTGTGCGTGACTCTGGGGTGTAAAGGCAATTGCTGTGCCACTTGATGGAATGTGGTGTGTGAATCACTGAAGCTATTAAGTGTTCTGCTGCCCTTTTCCTGGCCTCAAGAGGTTAACTCCTTCCTAGAGCCATTCAGTGGGGTGGGAAATCAAAACCGTGTGCCACAGAGCTGTGTCTGGTGTGAGTACGTGGTGATCCAGATTTTGGTTGTTTGCCTGACGGACCCGCTGGAGAGAATAATGAGGGGGTTCAAATCAGGAATACTCTTCCTGCCAGAAGTGGTCGTTTAACCAGGCCTTTGCTTATTTGTTGGGGGAGATTACTCACAGGGTCACCTGGCAAAAATGACTGGAAGTTATGAAAGGAAGGGCCTCCTGCCAACTATTTAAGAGAAAGAGGGAGAGAAATGGGGAAGAAAAGGGAGAAAGAGCAGTGAGTTGGCTGCAGGGAAAGGGACGTTTTGTGATTCAGAGGAGAAGCCAAGAACCAAGGCTGTAAAGGGAAAGAGAGGACCCTGGGCTCCTTAGAAGGCTCAGTGCTATATTGTGGTGGCATTCAAGCATAATTTGAAAGCTGAGGCACAGAGAGAAGGCACAGACACACGTGGCTTGTGGAGGCCTTACAGCAGAGCTGGAGCTCTAGAAGGGGTGAGCAAAAAGCACCAGAGTGACCTGAGGCTTGACCCTGGTTCTGAAGGTGTAGGGCAGCTGAGCTTCCCCATCCCAACTCCAAAGAGGGGCAAAGAGAGCCTGTGCTACAAAACCAAGACCAGGAGGCTCAGCCAAGTCACTCATGGGTTGTTTGTTGTTCACTGTGCCCAAAGAGCTGCTCTGGGAGGTCCCTTCTGAGAAACCCCCATAAATCTCAGCCTGGACTGCTGTCCCACCAGCAGGGACCTTCTGGGGCCAAAGCAGGGTGGACTCACACAGAGTTTGGCCTTGATCATGCCAACAAGGGAAGCTGTCACAAGGCAGCAGAGATGCACCCACTGAGATCCAAGGACAAAGAAAATATACAGACCCAGCACAGTTCCCTGCAGCTTACACCGCTCTGACAAAACATCTGCTCACCCGGAATGAAATCCCTCCCCTGTTCTAAGCAGATCAGTTCCCCCTGAAATAGCAATAGGAGCTGCTGCATCTGCTCACACCATGGCCAGGCTTCAGCCCCAGGAGGATGAGGCCTTCACTAAATCCGGCCGAGCTGCCTGCTTTGTCTTACACTCTCCTGTGAGTAACTTTTCTTATTACACCTCTTTACACAAGCAGCAGACCCCAAGCAGGCAGGAAAGCCATCCAAAATGCAGAAGAATTATGACAGAGGCTCCAACATCACGGGGTTTTGGAAAGGTTATTCATTTAGTGAAGAAGTAACTGCGCAAGTCGAACTCTCTGGCAGCATTTGTGTGATGATAATCATGCTGATTAAGTGTTCGAGCCTCAGGATACTCTGGGAACGGCACTAGGACCTAGAAAACAACCACCACATGCTTTTGGAAGACAGCTGAGGGCTCTTCCTGTTCTGCTCTGTAAGTGATCCATCTCCTCTCACAGAGCTGTTCATTTTGGATGCAATTGCTCAAAATATGCATTACTTATGGTCATACAGATATATACAAAGGGGACTAGCAGTTGTGCTGTTAACCCTTGAGATTCCCATTAGGCTGAGCCATACAGTTAGGAAAAGATTCAGAAGCTGGTTTTACTACAAATGACTTTGACAAAGACATTGCATTAGCTAAGGTTGTTAAGTTAGGGAATATACTTTTCCTCTCTCCTCTCTAAATTTGGCTTCAGCCTCCATTACCATTTATTATGAGGAAGGTGCTCATTCTCCTGATTTCTGTGCTGCTGAAGGAAAGGAGAAGCTGATCAAACCAATGGCCTTGAATCACTTCCAGCCTTAAATCTGATATAACAGTTTCAACTAATCAGCACTCTACAAGGGTGTCAGTGAATATCTGATGTTTAATCCTCAGGGAGTTACAATGGCACAGAAGTGACAGGAGAAAAGGATTAGAACGGAAGAGATGCTATTTACCTTAGTAAAGCTGCTTTGGGGCTTCCTACCCACCACCACCACACCCCCACCAAGCCTGAATTTCCCAACTAAACCACTAAAATGATAAAAACAATAGCTACTTTGCAGAGGCACTGCTGGAACATGCAGCCTTGGAGCTCCTTAACAGGAATGGAAATGTGAAGAGTGACTTTTAACCATCTAGGAACATGCACATGCTGTGGGCCAGCTATTCAGCTGTGCTAAATTGGTGCAGTCAGGCTAAATAAACTAGATTGAACTATCTGGCTTGCTTGATGAGCCAGCTCTGCACCAGGCTCCTGATCCAGCTGGTGTCCCTCTGGAATGGGCCGCAGTGGCCAAGGCACAGCTCTGGGCCTGCCCTAATTCACACTAATTGCACCAACTGCCTCCAACTCTGGATAACCACCCTGTGCATCTGGGAAATGAGAGTGTCCCCGTCGCTGCTGCACCCAGCAGAAGTCAAGAACAGCAAAGGACTGAGACTGGCGTCTCCTGACACAGTTTTGGGTCTTTTCCATACGAGCTGAAATGTTCTGCTGCATTTTTCAAGAGGTGATTTGGACACAAACGGAGAACACACTGATTTGAATGTTTTTATTATTATTACTGTTATTACTATTATTTCTATTATTCATACTATTGTTCTTCTGTCTTGCTAGGGAGGTGCTGGGGAAGGACAACCTTCTGAAATAAATCAGTTCAAGCTTTAAAAAGCTGGTAACCTGTGCCCTCCCCTGGATCTTCCATCATCTTGACAGTAAGTTAATGCTGAGGAGTCAAATACCAAATTAAAAGACAAAGAAAAAGAAAAAAAAATAAACAAAGAACTAGAACAAGGGAAACTCTGTCTGGTACTTCTTTCCAGCCAAAGAACTCTTTAATAGCAAGCTATTAGACAAATCCCAGGCCTGGGGGGGTGTTACAGAGGTTTTGGATTCCTACCAGAAATTTTTTTTTGTGTCTCCAAACACGTATTGTCTGAATGCAGCTGAAAAGAAGAATCATTCAGTATAATCAGAAGTTTCTCCAGTGTCATGGAAGTCCCTGGTTCTGATGGGATGTGCAATCCTTAATTATCAAGAGACCTGACTATTACATATCATTTATTTATAAGTTTTAAGAAGAGAAGTCCGAAATATTTGAAATGCTGATTATCATCTCTGTAGTTGGACCTGTACAGAAATGATAAATTCCAGAAGTCAAAATGGTGTTTGCCTGCTTTTTTTCCTCTCTTTTAAGAAGGGACATGACAAATGAATCTGGCCCCAACCCCCAGTGAAAAAAGAAGCTCTATTATTTTCAGAAAAATCATTTCAGAGGGCAAGTCAATAATAGCAGGACACATACAAAATAAAACCTTTGAAATTGTATTTATATTATTATTATTATTACTATTATTATTGGTTCAGATGACTCAAATGCTATTGTTTTCTTCTTCCATTACCAGCCAAGAAAACCAAAGACAACCACATAAAGTTTTGCAAATCTCAGCAGTTTTGATTCCCACTCACATTACTGGAGCAGCTGTTGCACTCACAGAGTTTAGCAGGTCGGCTCTGCGCGTGGACTGGCCCACACTGTGCTTTGTCTTCTTGAAAACGTGATTTAAGAGCAGGATTTAGGTACAGCCTACCCTGCAGAACCAAAGAGAGCTTATAGTATTAGGCATGTTATGGTGTCGGAGCAGGCTCAGTTATGTGCTGGTACCTTATGGCTTTTATAGCACTGGTTCCTGCACAGGCAAGAGGCTGGTCTTAGTGGTGACCACCTCCAGTAAAGTATGCAAGGAAGACATCCATCCCATGGACACTACTATTTCTCCTGCAACAGCACAAAAAATGGGGAAGGTCAGCTGAAACCACAGGGGTTTTGCCCGTCCATGAGTCAGGATCATTCACCATCATCACGGGGCAACAACGTCAAAGCTTGAAAGCACCTCTCCCAAAACAGGAATAAACCTGTGCTGATCGTGAGCAGGTTGCCTTGCCTGGTGCGGTGTCTTGCAGGGAAGGAGTTGCCCTGCTCTCTTACCCCGTTGTAGATGATGAGCAACGCTGGTAACCACCAAGAAACACTCCTATGAGAAAAGGTCTGCCTTAGTTTATATCAGGCTAAACAAACCGAGTGGTGACATACCAGAACTGCTTCAATGAACTAAACAAATATTTTTAAAATTGCAGTTTTTTCCCATGAAATAGCAGGGACTGATCCTTCACCGTCCCAGATGCTGGAGTACCCCTGCAGGAGCAGATGAAAGCATTCTGACTGAGGGGGAGCATTCAGTGCTTTTTGGACTGTGTGAGTGCAGGTGTGAATGCCTCCAGGACGTGTGGATTTACCACAATCCACTAGAGATCATCATACTCAAAGAAGGAATTTGCATTAACAATTTCAATATGATTTCATGTTTACTTCACGCACAATTTGACTGAATACACTGGTACATTCCTCCATATGTTCACATGCTTAAAGCAGGACAGCTTGACTTGATTACAAACTGTCTTATTTTAAACCACGTAAAGATGGTCAGCAGTCCATGGAAAACATGGTGCAGCCACTTGCTCTTTCTTCAGTGCTTCTGTTGCTCCATGCAAAATAATTAATACACATTTTATTTCTGTCCTTTTCCACTCTTTTCCAGTGTGTGTTTGCTTTCCATCACCAGTAAATATGGGAACAGCTCACGTTGTGTGGGATGTTATTGCACCTCCTCTGCTACTGAAAGGTGACTCTTGGAACAAGAGGACACCAAGCTACAAGTCCCAGCCACTGAAGGTTCATTTAAGTGAATTTAACCTTGCCAATAAACCAGATTATTTAAAATGAAAAACCAAAACAAATCACCATTTGCAATGTTGATGATGCTGACTACATTATGCAGATATTATCTGATTCAGGACTTGTTAGCTATATCAGATTTACTCCTGGACAAGAGTTTGAGCCCATGGATAGTAAAAATTTCAAGATCAAACATGTTTTCACCCAGTTTTCCTTTGACTTCAATACAACAGGGAAAAGAAAGTGAAAACTAAACTAGGCAAAGCATGGGAGCCAGCTTGTCTGTCAATGCTCTCAGAATATCACAGAATCACAGAATGGGTAAGGTTGGAAGGAATTGCTGGAGGTCAACTGGTCCAGCCTCCCAGCTCAAGCAGGGTCCCCTTGAGAACATTACTCAGGACTGTGTCCAAACAGCTTCTGAATATCTCCAGGGAAGGAGGCTCCACAACCTCTCTGGGCAACCTGTCCCAGTGCTCGTTCACTGAGATGTGTCCTCTCTACATTTTTACCCTGTCATTGCTTATGCTTCAGCAGTGACCAGGGCTCTCCGCCTTGGGCCAGAGTTCAGAGAGATCTTTTCAAGCTTTTCATTTCCCTTCTGCAATCAGTCAAAGAGGTCACTGTTGAGCCACACTTTCTACTTAAGGAAGTAATAAAACAGCTCTAGCAGACACCGAGGAGTGAATTAATTTTCACCAGGTCCAGAGAGGTGTCTCTGGAGGAGGAGGGAAGAAATCACAGGAAGGTGTGAGCGTGGGGCAGCCTCAATATCAGGATAACACCTCTTGAATTCCCCAGGGAAGAGAGATGGCTGTGCAGCCCTTTCACCTGTGAAAGCAGTTAATAGAGATGCATTTGAGCTGTGACAATATCACACATGCCAGCAGTGGATCAGTAGGCAGTTTCCTCCTTACCTTCACTATATGTACATGTACCAGGTAATATAGCCATGCAAAAGCACTGCAGTTGCTCAGATATCTTCCAAGGATTCATTTGAAAGAGATATTCCATCAAATTTGCACATTATCCAGATACAAAGAAAGGACATTCGTGTATGCAGGCATTTTGGCAGGAGCTATTTGCTTTGGGGCCAGATGTAATTCAAAGTTATTCTAAATATTACACTGCAGCAGCCTGGCCAAGCACAGTAATGCTGATTATTAGGGTTTTCCTGGTTTTCCAGATGGATCTGATTTCATTTAGTTCTCTCTCTGGTAATTAATAACTTGTCCCTTTTGTTCATGTTGAATCTTTGTTTTATCTTTGGCATTTTGTGGAATAGTTTCCAATTTACTTAATCCATTTCTTGCCTCCTCGGTGCACATAGCTGAACTCATTCAGCCATACACAGTTTACTGATGTGAAGCTCAAATCTCTGCTGCACAATCTCACATCCACTTCACATTGAGCTGGCACTTTTGTCATTTATATTTTATACGCTATAAACTCACAAATCATACCATTTCATACTAGAGCAATGTCAATTATCTTCCCTTTTTTTTTTTTTTTAAAAAAAAGAAACACCCTAACCACTAGCAAACATATGGGATCTGTACGTTCTGTCCTTTAAACAAGTGCAGATTTAGCAAGGAGGGGGAGGGAAGAGGAAGAGAACGAGAGCCACGTCCCCCCACTGCCAACGCAATGCATGTTCCTGCAGCATCAGTGTTTGGATTAGGCCCATGGCCACCCTACTTGGGTTTCAAATCAGGAAAAAATAGATGGCATTCAATTCCTCGCTGCCAGTTTTTAGTAAGATTAGACTTCAGCATACAGAGGATTTTTTAAAATAGCCTTCACATGAGACCAGCTCTTCGCATTGAAAGTGTGTTCATAAACGGGATATCAAATGTTAATAAATGATGAGTATTTACTCTGTAGGCATATTACAGGCATGTGTAAAATGTGCTATAGGAGGCTAAACACTGCCTGGTTACAAACAGGCTTAGACGCAACAGCACAGATTAACCAGACTGCCTTTTTTTGTGCTTTAACTCCCAGTACACAGCACGGCTCACTCCAGAACCCCCTAAGTACTTCCACAACTTAAATGGCAAATATTAATCTACCAGAACATATAAACAAACAATTAGTTTGAAGTGTGTAGATGAAGCGGGCTTGCACCCAGTAGCTGGATGTTGGAGGCAGCCTGTACGTCTGTGTGTACGTGCACAGTCCCACGCATCCCATCAAGGACAGGAAAGGATGTCAGTGGGTCCCTCCAATGCTGGTCTGCAGGGAGGAAAATTGAGCCACTGAACACTGGAAGCCAAAGAGCAGGATGTCTGTGGTCTCACAGCTCTGACCCCGGCAGTAGCGGGACAGTCACCTCCTCAGGCTGGGTGCACAAGTTGTCGAGAAACCCAGGTGTGGGGGTTTCTGGGCTTATGCTGCTATTCCCAGGGGAATGTGGGCACGTGACTGTTCTCTATTTTCTTTTCTTTTGTCCTCCAAATACTTGGAGCACATGGGACTCCAGTTACTGTATATTTTAAAGCCTTTGTTTCTTTATCCTTCATGCTGCACCGTGACATTGAACGTGCTTCAAATGAACGAAAAGCCCCCTTTAAAAGCTCGTCACAATTCAGTGCCTGCCTTTCTGTGGGACCACACTTGGGTTTTTTTAACAGATTAATGTCCAGAAGGTCACAACAAAGAGCACTGCATATGACTGAATATTAACTTTTAATAGAATGCATTGAGCTCAGGAGCCGATTAGAGCCTTCATGAGGCAAGAGCAATGCTAATCCTGGAAGGACTCCTAAAATCTTTCGTAAGCTGCATTTAATTAAAAGAAAATGAAATACGCAAGAGTTGATGCACGAGTTGTGCATTTGTGCATCCCACTCAATGAATGAATCATTTCCCTGCCTTCTCTGACACAGAAATACCTTGCAACCCATTAAAGTTATTAAATATTTTTACAGCTCCAGTGGACCACGTCACCACAAGCCACCCAGGCCAAGGCCATTGAAGTCCAGAGCTGAGCTGCTGTGACTACAGTGCTTCTGCAATGATGTGTGTAGAGGGTGACATCCAGACCACAGCCTGTCTACAAGAGGACTTGATTGCCTGTACCACTGCTAAGGCAAACATCACCCAAACTGCTGTTACATTCACAAGGTAGAAATCTGCTTGTATTTTCAGACCCTCCACAATACATATACATCATACGTGCATCTGGGACAAATCTCAATTAATGGAGCTCTAGCAATGGTACCACTTAATCATGGGAAAAACACATCTTTCTCACACAGGGCCTGTTCTTACCAGTTGTGAATTCATCAAATGGCAGCCAGATCCTACTGGGATGCAATATGGGACCAACCAGCCCCCTGCCCTGGCACAGAGCACAGACTCTGCTCCTCCCCATCGCTCAGCAAAGGGCAGATTCCCATTGCACACCCACAGAGCAGAGCAGCACAGGCGCCTCACGCTCCTCCAGTGTGCTGGGGACCTGTCAGCCTCACTCACATCCCTCCAGGGGCTGGGGCTGGGGTTAGATCAGCAGCCTTCCCACTGGATTAACACAGAGCTTTGCAGCTCTGCCGGCACCATGCCCGTGCCTGTCAGGACCCATCAGACAGCCAAGCCTTAACAGCTAATAGAGTAACGGAGTGAAAGGAATAAAATTACCCCTTGCTGAAATAGCCAGAAAACCTCTTAGCTAAGGCTGAACACAGCTTATGATTTCACAGAAAGGAGGATACTGCACTTTTTGGGGGCTGCATTGCAAGGGGAAGCAACCAGGCTTGGATGGTCCATAGCTGAAGGGGCAGAGCAGTTCCCACCCCAGCTGCCAACCATCAAATGGGGTTCAGGGCCACCAAAACAACTGGGATGAACTGGGAGCACTGAAGGGGCAGAAAGATGGGAAGAGGGTTGTGCAATAAGCAGCAGTGCTGTGGCTGCTTTTCTTTGCTGGTAATCCCTCAAAATGTCATTATCATGTGAAAAGCTTATGAATCAGGGAGCAAAAAAGGTTGCTCAGGTTTTGTGCCTTCAGGGTTGGGTTTTTTTTAATATATTTTTAAATGTGTACTGATCTAATGTCAAAGTAACTCAGGATGAATGATTTCTATCACCTTTGCATCGAGACCAGCACTTCATGCTCAGACAGACCCCATGAGTCTCTCGGATCCTGCCATGATCCTCACGTGTCCTCACATGGCCTCCGACGGCTGCGCGCCTGCGCTCCCAACATTTGTGTGCATCAACGTGACCCTCTCCAGGCACCAGGAGTCAGCTGGGTCCATCACATGGTGGTCAGGGCAGAGGGAACATGTGTCAGACCACAAAACCACAGAGGGAGACAAGTTCCCGGATCTGCTTGTCACCACCAGTTCTGGCCAGCCACTCCCAAATCCTTTTTTTACTGCAGAGTAAAAAAAGGCAAATCCATGGCGTGTAAATCAAGCGTAGAAAGGTTACAAGTCTGTTCTCTCTTGAACTCATGTTAATTATGGGCCAAAAAAAAAGGCACTTGGAGCTGAAAGCTGGTGTTTAACAATTTATTCCACAGGTCAGTGAGAGAGGAGGAGGGCGATGCTCAGTCTCAGCGGGCCATTGCTGGTGGGGTGGAAGCTCAGCTAGAAGTAGTTGACGACCCTTCTGATGGACTGGATGCTGGCACTGCGCGCCTGCCACGCGTTGAAGCTGCTGAACTCGCCGCGCTCCACCACGTACATACGGCCTCGGTAGTTGGGCTCCTCGTACAGCACCCACCTGGGCAGAGAGGGAGGGTCACTTCCGTCCCAACACCGTGGTCACGCCAAGTGCCCGTGTGGAGTGGCTGCATCTAGGCACTGCAGCGCCACAAACTACAAGGGTCTGATGGTCCCCAAGTGCCAGTCCCATCCTGTGCACAGAAATGCTCCCAGTGGAGGTAACTGCAGGTGCTTCCCCGTTTCCCCCAGTGTAGCCTGGCAATCATCCCCAGGCCTGACTGGACCTTGCACTGGATTACACCAGTGATGAAGCCTGAGACTAGAGGCTCCCCCCTTCACATTACTCTAGGAATGGACCTCTTTGAGCTTCACCGTGTTCAACAGAAACAATTTAGTAGCCTTTGATAGCACTAAAGAAAGATATGAGTCCCCTCAGCCGCTGGCTAACCCCCTTTTGGACGGTAAGGAGAAATGTGCAACACTTGATGGATGTTCTGACTCTTTGAACTGACTCATTAGCTATGATGGGAACCATATTTAGTAATTTTTCTCTTTGTTAGTAATTCTTAATGGCCTCTTTGGTGCTTTGCAACAGAGAGCAGGACTTGGCCTGGTTATCTTCACTTCATCTCTGCATCCAGAGTTAACCCCAACTTTCCCTTGAAATGCAGTCAAATAGATGAAACACTCAATAACCTTGGTGGCTTTGGCTTGCCTGATTTCTTCACCTGGCTTGGCTACCTCATTCCCTGTCGGGATGGCTCATGACTCTGTTTGAACTTCTTCAAGTCAGGAGCAATTCTAGTGGTCAAGAGGGATAATTTTGCTGTTTTCCTCTCCCTTTACCCCCCTTTAGTCACGTTTGTCATGATATTAATGTGGCCACAAGTGGCACCTCTGTCCTCTATTGAAATCTCCTATGCTGTTGAAACCAAGTTTTGCCATTGCTCTGACAGTTTTACAGTCACGTTTCCACTGTGTCATTGCTGAGCTGCTCATCGCTGCTTCTTTCTTCTCTTACCAATGTTTTTAAGGATTTTATAAGGATCTGTGCTGCTTGTCCCATCTATTGGCTCAGCAATGACAGCAGAGCAGAGATGCAATGCTCCAAATCATTTGGTTTCTGTGGTCTGTCTTGCCAGGAACTAAGCGGGGACATTGTGGTTGGGACCTCCTGTATGTGGAATTTCCAGGGAGAAACTCCTTCAAGTACTGGATGGGTCAAAGACTGCTGGGCCTCCAGGGTCAGAAAACAGCTGGTGAACTCAGATCAGTCTGACCCAGAGCAAAAAAGCTGAAGGCTTGGGGAAAAAAGTTGTTTATAAAACCAGCCACCCATGGGCATTATTTAAAAAAAAAAAAAAAAAAATAGTTTAGGGTATTTAGTCAAGCCACCTTACAGATTCCCTGACATATTTGGATTTCTTTCGTGTTTCTGAGAGGACACGAGGTGGGACTGTGCTGGTCCCTTTTCCCAGGTGCTTGTGCACTACTATGACCTGCCTGGTGCCCTTCTCCTGCCCCTGCCTGTGCCTGCACCATTGCTGCAATGGGCTTCCTACAAAAAGGAGGCATTCTTCAGCACTTTTTGCAGCCAGTTTGTATCCGAACTGGAATTACAAAGCCATCCTCAGATTTTTCCTCTGAAGTTCACATGGAGAAGGCTGCCCAGTGCTCATGTGGGTGCCAGTGGCAAGTTGCCCTGAAGCCACGTACCCCCATCACATATCCCAGTGTGCGCTGACAGAGAGTGTCCTCAGCTCCTCAGCTTAATTAAGAACAATCTATAAAATTATCCTCCTCCTCGAGATACACCCCACTCTTGTTCCTACGGCACACATGGCTTTCTTTATTTTCTACTCCAACCCTTCATCTTACACGCACTTCTCCGTATTTTCAGATGATTGTGGACCTCTTTGGCCATCAGCTCGCTGTCCCTCCCTCACGCACTCCTGGAAAGAGCTCCCAGTCCTGTTTTCTGCACCTTTCAATCACTGCTAATGCTATTAGAAGTACTGCACGGTGGCAGAACAGGGATATCCTCAGGGCACCGCTGGACCACCGGGACATGGTGGTTCTTCCAGCTCTTCTATGCTCTAGGAAAACTTTCAACAGCATGTGGACCGTGGGGAATAGAGCAGGGGGAAGAGCAACCCCTCATAGGCACTGTCTTTCCCAAGATTTCTGCGTTTCTCTCCAGACACATGGCTGATGTGTCTGCACAATCACATGGAGGGAATGGGACAGGCCTTGGGGTAGATGGAAGCACACTGAGTGACCTGGTGTGGTGACAAGAACCCACTGGCTTGTCCCTTTGGTTAGGGAAAGGCTGCA
>VZRE01013487.1:1925917-1951232 GCA_013396775.1 Cephalopterus ornatus | reverse complement strand
GGCACTGAGGTCAGGCTCACAGGCCTGTAAGTCCCCCAAATCCTCCTTCCACCCCTGCTTACAGATGGGCTTTACATCTGCTAACAACCAGTCAGCTGGGACCTCTCTGGTTAGCCAGAACTGCTGGTTAAATGAAGGAGAGTGGCTTGGGGAGCTCTTCCAAGAGCTCCCTCAGTACCCTTGGGTGGATCCCATCAAGCCCCATGGATTTGCGTGGGTCTGTGTAGTGTAGCAATTCACTGACCATTTTGTCCTGGCTCACAGGGGCTTCATTCTGCTCTGTGTCTTCCAGCCCAGGGGGCTGGGTACCCCGAGGACAGCTGGTCTTGCCATTAGAGACTGAGGCAAAGAAGGCATTAAGACCTCAGTCTTTTCCTCATTCTTTATCCCTGTTTTTCCCCCTGCACTCAATAAGGGATGGAGATTCTCCTTAGCCTTCCTTTTGTTCCTCATGTATTTGTAAAAACATTTTTGTTGTCTTTAATGCCAGTAGCTAGATTACATTCTAGCTGGGTGGGTATGTGGCTGCCACAAAGTGAACGTGCAGGAGAAGGTCTATAAAAGCCAATTCGGTGCGTATATATAAAAGAACACTAAAAAAGCAGGGGTTTGGAATGTAGTGAAGAGGTGCTTCTGTTCAGAAATTGCAGATATAGATATGCATGTGGACAAAATGACTAAGATTAATCATTTATGTTTAAAAAATAATCTTAAACTGCAAAGGGAAATAGGACAAATAGCATAAAACACATGTCAAGCTTTGTCCTATTGATCACAATATCACAATGCACTGCTCAATCCCTCTCCAAATCAAATCCCATCTCAAAGGCTGCTTCATTTCTTGTGTTTCTTTTCCCCTTTGTCAGTATATGAAACTCAAAACCGCAACCACATACTTTAAAATCATTTGGAGTAGACAATTGAAAAATATATCCACTCCACCTGTGCTTCTGGGCTGCTATTCATGGGGGGAAAAGAAAACCCTTCTACTACATACGGTTCCTCTACTAAAGAGGAAGAATGTTACTGTTTAAATGAAGTTTCTTCCTTCCCTTCCACACACATAATCCTTTGTCAAGAAGCCCAGTTGCTCTATGTGTACTTGAGAACTTTCTCCCCTCTATCACTCACCACCTCCTCTTTTTTCCTACTCCTCCTCCCCCAAGCACAGGTTTTGCATTAATATTCCCAGCCTTTGTTCATTTACATTGCTTTACACCTCCTCGCCTTTTTAAGGTATTACTGAAACAAGTTCTGACCACAGCCTTATTACTGTCTATTAAATATTCTGCTCTTTTCCACTGTCGAAGTCCATCCCAGGAATTACTGAATTTCAGCCAGTTGCATTTTAACTCATTTTCTCTTTCTCAAACATTTGGCTTCCTGAAGTTTAGCAGATGCCTTGAACGCCTATCTCAGCATTTCAGTCCTGATATTGAGAGGTTATGAATGCCCTCAAAAGTCAGTTTAATCCTATTTAGCTCTATCTCCAAACTGATGTTCATGATCCAAAACTATTATCTGGTCTCACTGACAACTCAACCTTAGTATGAAGAATCACTTCCATACCCAAGAATTCCTGTTACTGTTGTTACAGTAGACACTAGACTAGGTAAAATCCTTTCAGATGCTTTACCCTATATTCAGGTAACAGTTTATCAGTTTCTTGCAATTTGCATATTTTAATGGCTATCTCCTTCTCTTTTTGTTCTCCCCAAACCTTTATGGTATGTGTCCCTTTTATTCCCTTTCTGAATGTTGCTTACCTAAATTTATTCATTTCACTGATCACTGAGGTTTAAATATTACCGGTGCTACTAGGTGAACAGGCTCATAGTAGTGTCTCTTATCACAGGAAAACATAGGAAATTTCCTAAATTTCCTCCTTAACATTAGACAGCTCTTAATATTATCATTTTTCTTATTACAACCAGACTCAGTTCTCACATGCCAATTAATATTTTAATTCTGAAACTTACATTTGCAGCAAAAAGTCTGACTGGATGGACACGGCCCACCTTGATAGTATCTAGTATCTTTATTTCACATAATGCCTTCCTGTCAAACAGCTGTCACTGAAAACGCTAGCTCAATAGTCTTCATTGCTTCAAAGGATTTAATGAAAAATCCTGAGACCAATTCCTCGTAAAAGATTAGCTTCTATAGCCGTAAAACATAAAAAGAACAAGATAAGGTAGGAGAAGCTCTAAACCCACTGTCCAACAACAGGGTTTTCTGCCTGCCAAAATACTGCATTGAGTAACTGTACTATTAATACAACTCTTCTGGTGCAAGAATAATTAAATCTTGCAAACCTCTTCAGTGCCATACACGCACTTTAGGCAAGGCATTCATTTGATCAGACAAACAGAAAGTCAAGTTCCCTTTAGGAATAAGGAATTTAAACATTATGGAAACAAAGGAGGCAGTTTTTTGCAAAATGCAGATTAAGGATCTTTCACAATATTCCTCGCCTTTCAGTCAGTTTCACAGCTGAGCTGATTGAGGCCAAAATAAACACAGCATTTAGCTCAAGACATCACAAAGAATACGTCTGGCAGGGAATTTAAGGTGGGATGCCAGAAAAACTTGTTTTGAGACACAATCATAGCACTGCTGTCCCACTGCAGATATGATTTTGGGAATCTAAAGTAGCTAGAGATGTGGAACTGCAATGTTCTTACCTATCTGGAGAGGGTCTTTGACAGCCCTCACCCGGAACAGCTGCTCCCCTCGCTGGAACTCATCTGCACTGCCATTCGCCAAACAGGAGTATAATCTGCAAGAGATAAACATAACATGTCAGGGTAGGTCTGGTTTTGAGAAACTTCACAGTATTATCCTCTTTGTTGACACGGCTTTTGAAAAATCCTTACTATCTTTAATATGAAGTCGAGCTTTCTTCTGCCATTTCCACATTACAATTCAACCATAAAAATCATCAGTCTCTTTTAACTGGCTTTGTGTAAAAGCCACTGGCATTTTTAGGAATTACAATCCAAGGCTCTGAGATACAAACTCACTCATATACTCAAATCAAGATTTTATATACAGTATAATTCAAGGTCTAACGTCAGCATGCCACAGAAAAAACTCCCTCTAGATTAATTACCTGTGTGAGTATATTTTACACCTGTGCTCATCAGAATAATAAGCATATACAACCAGCTGGCTTGCTCTGTTCCCTCACAGGTGCTCTTACATCAGCACTTCCTGCATTACCCCCCCATCTGACACCAGAACCTTAGACAAATGTATCCAAGAACTTTCATGAGGATTCTTTCTAGAAGGGTGTAGTATCACTGCTATATTCTGAATGCACAGTCACATGCCTCCTATAGTCTAAAAGCTTCCGCAAAGCTTGGAGAAAGATTTAAAAGCACAGAGTTTTTGACTTTATACTCACACAATTAATGTGGAAACATAAGAAATACGGTCATCTGACTGAATCCACTGATTACAGACGTACTGAGCAAATTCTGGTTCTCCTAATTACACCAACAAAAGGCTTGCACAGCATACTGAGTCAGCCCTCCATGGCAGTTTCTGAGCCCAATTAAAGCTCTGACTCTAGCAACAGATTCAAACTGGAACAATCATTTCATAAGACTAGCATAAGGATAAAACTCTACAAACAAGTTACCATTAGGCAAATTAAAGGGTGCATCTATTCTGCTATAATTTCCACACAGAACCTGGATGTGTACATGCTTTTCCTGGGACATATGCAGGGCAGCTCACCTCAAAATAAAACCTCATATCACAGCATATCACACAGTAAACTAACCATGAATTACAAAAGGCACATGAGAACTGCAGAAGCACCAAATATATGGGACATCAAATGAACAATTCTCCTCTAGTGAACAGAACCTTTTCTTAAGCATCAATGAAACAGAAACAGTATTCATTACCTGATATCTTCCTCATTTTCTGGGAAGCTCCAGAAGGCGATTCGAAGTTGCAGTTGCTCGGGTACTGGAGGATAAACTTTCTCCACCACCTCGAATGGAATGTGAAATGCAACCTGTTTTGCAGACAGTTCCACCAATGGGATCACCAGCCCATCTAGCAAGACAAGAAACAAAATGTAATGAACCATTCAGAGAACAAAATCCGTGAGAGGCTAAAGAGATAGAACCAGGGAGCTCTTCCACTTCTCTCTTGTTCAAGACCATTTTTGACAGTAAAAGCTATCACAAAAATCTTCTGGAGAATTTCCTCTCAACTTTATCTTTGTTTTCATCCTCTTACGGCATGAGCACAGATTCCTAAAAACAAAGTCCTTGGCTAAAAGGGCTTCATTAGCCTAGCAGACTCAAACTTTGTCTCCTGACAAAACTGACACAGTTTAACAAGACTTAAGGTAACCAAATATTTTTCATAAATTTCTGTTATAATGTGGCAGCTGATAAGGAGTGATACAAAAGATTGTAGTTTTAGTTGCTTACTAGAGCTAATTCTAGATGGAATACTGTTAAATTAGAATAGGGCCTTGCTTGCTTGCTAATGCTAACTTACAGGATACGGTTAACTTTATAATGAGGATTCTAACAGGAACAACAAAACCTTGGAGTCTTGATAAAGAGCTTTGAAGTTTAAGAAAAAGGACCTTGAGAACTGACAAAGAAGTGCTCCTGGAGATGATACCGGTTTTGGGATAATTGGACAGTGTTGGTTCAGCAGTTCTTAGCAAAGGTGAAAAGTTTAGAGCCAAGGAAGACTTCTTACTTCATCCAAAGACCTCCAAAAGAAGACCCCAAGGGGGCGTTCTGAGGCAGAGTTATAGGAGCGGTGTATGTTAATGATCTCCCCTCCCCTTTTCTAGAATCTTCTGACACAGCTAATGCATATGAAACACAATTAACGTATATGTAATACAGCTAATGCATATGTAATACTAGATCACATAAAAGGAGCTGAACAAAGGTAATGAGCAGGGGCATGAAAGGCTGGATTATCCCCCATGCGCCCCAGCGCTGTAAATAAACATACCTGCTTCAATACTCTTTCTCAGTTTGGGGGTTTGTTTCCGCAAGTCACAGCAACATCCTGTGAATTCCAGGAAATTACACAAAGAACTATTACAGTGTATATGCACAAGTAGCAATGGAAAGGTTCTCCAGGAAACTTTAGTACTGACTTTTTTGTCACCATTCAGTATTCAGCTATTTACAAGTTTTTAATTTCAATTAGTATTTGTTGGTTTATACCCTTCACCACCACCACCTTTCATATGATATCTGTCTTTATATTCCAAGTTCTTTACAGAATTAACTGGGAATTCACATGTTAGTGCAGTGCTGAGCCCATGAGGATCCTAACTGAAGGCACCAAGAGCTTTATAGAAATACATTTAACCACCACCTTTCTACCAAACTAACTCCACTTCTTATGTTTTTAAGTGCAGATGAAGATTGCTTATCATCAGGTTATGGAAGACTTCTGTTTCTGCTTTGCTCTGATCCAGATTACCCTTATACGAAATGCCAGACTTGTCTTATTTGCAAGTACCTCACTGCTTTACTGAGATCACTTCCTGATCCATCACTAGAGCAAACTTGGTTTCCCCCACCCCCTCACCCCATCTTCCAAACCCTGTTGCCAAGAGCCTAATTAATTCAGTTTCAGATATTCAATGTTATGTCTCTTTGCCTCCCTAACCAGTTTCTAAAACACCACTGGAAGCCAGAATGTAAACCAATCTGGCCCTCAGCTTTCTGTCCCCACCGGCCTCCAGGCAACATATCAAAGGAAAACTTAAGCCCTGATGTCAGTAAGCGCTTTCTCACCCTCTGCCTAGAGACATCCTCCAGTCTCAACAGCTGGGAAAGAGATAGGATAGGAGAGGGCTTTGAAAGTGCATGCACACAGCAAAGCAGCCAACATCTCTCCCAGTACTGAGCAGACCTGTCAAACGAAGGATTACATAAATATGGAATGAAAACACAGTTTTCCAACATCCATATTTATCATTTTTTTATTGCAGTGAAATTAGATTCATTAGGCAGCATTCCCTTCTCCCATATAGAATCAGTCTTTTATTATGAGGGTTGTTTCTCCATCACCAATGACTTCTACTCTGTGTTATAGACCCAGTCTCTGTTTTACAGTGTTATAACCCCATTCACAGATGTGAGAGAAGCAGATTGTAAAATGAACAACAATGGAAAAACGGAGCAGCCCTTTCTCTACAGCTATCAGATAAACACAATTTTGAAAGAAAAGTCATCTCATTTCCACTTCTGACAACCAGAACAGGTGTAAAGCTTTCAAGTCACTAAAGAAATGTACTACTTTAATTAGTCATTAAAAAAAAGAGAGTACTGTTTTTAATTAGTGCAACATAGTTAAATTCAGTATCGTTCCTGCTGCTACAATAGTAGTAGATACCACAGAAAGCCCAAATTGAGGCACTTTCATACTTGAAATTACTCTGACCAATGAAAGAAGAAGTATTTCTTGTTGTTTAAAGTGCATTTCTTGTATACAAGTACTTTATTCAAGTCTTTCAATAAACAATACTACAAAAGAGGTAACACCTAAACAACCTCTACAAGGTACAAGACTCGAAAAAGACTTCAGTACTGAGCTAAACCACCTGCACGTTTTTTTAAGAGCTGCAAGCCTGCAGCTTGGATGGTGTTCCTTTTTACAAGGATTTGGTGCTGGGTATGAAGGTTAGATTAAAAATGCTAAAGACACTGAGTTGACAAAAAGCACCAAAGAAAAACACATTCTGCTTATTATTTTATCAGTACACCTTATTTTACTTTACTGTTGTGATGGACAAGGATACATACACAATCTAAGTCTCAATGATACTAGTAGAATAGTAGCTGTACCACTACTAGGAGTAGTGGTATGAATATTGCGTTCACCCTCCAATCTCTCCGTTACGTAGTGCAGCTGTCCTCTTTCAAGCTAACTAAACTAGCTCAAGAAAAACACTTGAACAAGTGATACAGAAATTACCTCTTCTGAGCAAACATTTCTTCCAAGAGGGAAGACAGCATGAGCCCTCCTCATCTCCAGTCCAAGTCCAGCCCAAGTCATCCAGCTTGATTTTAACAGTAAAACACAGTAAAAAACTAAGGCCACAGGCTGACTTTGCACTGAACTCATTGACTGATTCATCAGCTGTACTGTGTCAGTAGTAATCAGCAGAAGACAGGTGGCCAATTATCTGGCATATCATAACCCACAGTCAGAGCACACAACTTAGACATCTTTAGAATAAGGCGAAAGCAGTAAAACCTGGTGGGCCAAGAAACAATCCAAAAAGCAATAATCTTACCTATAAGATCATGCATCTTTCTAAAATCGTGAATTTTCTCTAAGGAAAGAGACATGCAAAACAATAGTAGAAAATAATTTTTCAATTCTACTTTAAGGGCAAGTGAACTCACAGTGGGTAACTTGGCACATAATGTAAATGCTAAAATTAAGAAGTTCAACTGCCCTAAGTTTCAACCCCCCTACAGAGAGGGGGTTGTCCTCTCTGTAGCCGAGGTGAGACCCTTACCTAGAGTATCACTCAGAGCATTAGAGGGTCGTTTTCCATTAGACCTCCTGCAAAGTCAGCTAGACAGTCCTACTTAGGTGCTTAAACTAGACTTTGAATACTCTGAGTCCTACACAGAGAGATCCATTCAACAAATTTATCTCTAGATACATAAACCTAGGGTTTGTGGATTCATACCTACCTGTATCAAAAGTTACAATCAATAAAACAGACAAAAGGTACTCTCAGGTTCTATAATAAATATTTTTAGCAAGAAAAAAAAAGGAAGTCTGCTAAAAAAGTAAAGGAGAAACCATCTCAGCTTTTGCTCAGAAAGCAAAGATAGGTATAGGAGGCAAGACTGCAAATGTAACATTAAAAAATTATACAGCAGTGAAATCAAAGATGTAATACAAAGTTGACAAATACACAAGATTAATCTATCCAAGGAAGAAGACAATTTTAAATTGTGGAGCAAAACTAGCAAGAATCACTGTTCTTGGGAAGCAGACATTATGACCCAAGCAGAACAAAGGACACATTTGAAGTCCTAGAAGAATAAAGTCACAAGCAAAGCATAAGCAACCTCAAACAACTCCCACTTACAGGTTAAAAGACTAGCAAAACCCACGTCAGGAAGGGATTTTGAAAGGCCACCTAATCTATATCTCCTACCTAAGAAGGAGGATCAAGAATATTTTAACCATTCTGAATTGCCTCATCTATTTACTGCCACACAAGAACATGCAGCTTTGATGAGGGCTATCCTGCCGTTTTTGCTACTGTTTTATGTGAATTAGAGGTTTGATTTTTACAGCCATTTTATAACAGCTAAAACTTTAACACAGATCTAATTATTCCTATGGGACAACAACAATGAAAAACCCTGACCCCAAAAGAGCCAACAGAAGCTATGCACACAAACATGCATTCTCACCAGTGGAAACAACTTCTGTGCCAGCAGGGCTTGCTGACATACAGATGCATGTGTTGCAATTGCTTAACCATTCCTAATACGGGGTAGGCTGGAGTAAGCTGCAGCCAACAATTATTCATAAAAACAAATCATGTTCAACATATTATTCCTTCAATAAAATAACCGAGTTTCCATGACAGACAAAAAGAGAAGAAACTGTTTGAAAAATCAGCAGAATAGGGGCCATGAGAATACCAAAGTCATCAAAGACAATAAAGAAAAAAACAACTGGGCTAAACACTGAACATATTTGTTATCTAATCATGTTATTTCCATTGAGTTACTTTCATTTGACATATGTATCTAAAAATAAACTAGCAAGTGAATGAATACAAGTGCAAGTGAACAAATCTCACAGCAAGAGATAAGGCACAGTGCAAAGACAGGACACTGCTTTTGCTATATATACCTTTAGAAAAATGGAATGTTAGGCTGCATTATGTTTTTAGAGACAAGTCTACAGTTTTGGTCCCCATCTCACCCTTCCCACTGGCTTCAGGCCTAAATGTAACAGAGCATAACAAAGTAATACACCTACACACAGAACAAGGGGATGAAGAAAATAAGGTGAAGCACCTCTGATATCCAAAGCTAAAACGAGAAGAACAGTAAAACTAATGGGAAATATGCAGAGTGCATTCCTGACCAGCAAAGGAGGTATGGGAGGGGGTGTTACAAAACCTGCTTTACAAACCTCACTTTAAAAATGGTAAACATTACATTGCTTTTTACAGAATTTTCCTGCAGACAGATAAAACTGTTACTGTACAATGCACTTAGAGCATTTCTAGTAAAATACCCCTTTGCTTAAGTCAGTGATTGTCTCTCTGATATCCCTTAAAACCAAAATGTGCTGAGAATTCTCATATACAGGCAAGCAGAGCAAGTATTACATTTAACCATAACATACCTAAATCAACTCTTAAAAAATGTTTGTTTTCTTACTGTTTTCTGTACATTTCCTTCTAAAATTCTGCTGTTTGTTTTATTTTATTCTCTTGTTCCTTTTTCCCCTCAGAAATTTATTGTCAGAGTTGATGTCTGTAAGAAGGATGTGCCAAAGAATTATATTCTTTCAGGGCTCAAACTTGACAATAAACATCAGAAAGCTTCACCTTTGTCTCGAAATCTGTAATACCTTAAGGTGAATGCTATGAGTGTAGTTTAAAAAACAGTTTCCCAAGGTGAACATTGCACAATGAAACATGAGCCTTTTAATTAAAAATTTACTTGTTATTTCAAATAAATTATATCCAAGGCATTTAGGCCATTACTCATACTCCTTTTTCTTCTTCCATTTTACTACGTAATCAGCATCCTATAAAAAGCAATATGTATATAAAAATCCAACCAAAATCCACCTCTGAACTGAGGGTAAGACACATGGTATGTAACAGAAGCTGTTTGCAGAAGTCTGAAAATAAGATACTTTCTCTCCCTTGAAAAGCACTTCCATGCTTTTCAAGGCTCCATCCATACGCCACATGAACTTTAGTTCCCACTTCTAAGAGTCATTAAGAGCAGAACTGATTTAATGGGTCACAGACACACCACCACCAGCTGGTTTTCTATCATATTAACATTTTGCCCAGGTAGGTCCCAGCCTACAAAGTCAACAAAAAGGGAACATCTTCCTTAAGCGTTGACCTAACATCCCTGCAGCTTATGTAAGCAGTACAGGTACACTTGTGTCTGCTTGCTGCTTCGCAGCTTTCAAGCACAGTCTTGTGAGATGGGTAGCCAGTACCTGCCACACAATCTCCCAAACTGCCGGCAACATTCATAAAAAAATACAGCACATCTATAATGCACTGGTACATAATGCATACAAATGATGGAATATCAAGAGCATCCTTGAGTAATGTTGGGATTACAATCTTGAGGGTAAATCAGACTAAGCACATTAAAGTGTAAGCTTCACGATGCAGTCACAAACAGGATTAGATGTTTTCAAAGAGGTAAAGGAAAAGTTCTCCACCTAACTAGAAGAGATACTGGAGCTACTCTGTGCCTGTAAGACTTGGAACATATGAAGTACTGAACCACAACCATCAGGTTCCAGAATGAAACTAAATACTTAACAAAAAATGCAACCGAAATAGCTAACATAATTTTAAACATAAAAAGAAGAGAGATATAACATATAAGCAGTTAAAACAATGCAACTATTTACCTTTAAACTACCCATGCCAAAATGGGTTAAAGTTAGAGGAGAAAGGATTTGGGATAGAATAGTGCAACCAAATTGAGCAGCATGAGAAACTTCCACTGTACAGGCTCACAGATGAACTGCTGGAGAAGTTCCAGAGCTATGCCATATAGCAAAAGAAAGATTAGCTAGACATACACCAAGAGAAGACTAACTAATGAAGTGCATTAGATAATAAAGAAAAACCTCACTTCAAGATGCCCTCTGTCAGGCCTGTATTCTGATTCTTATAATTACAAATTAATTTCCCCTCAAAAGATCATCACTCTCTCAGTTGTAGGTGATCTTTTCAAATCACACAGCTGGTCTAAGTGGTGTTCAAAGTGAACACGTACACATGCACATCACAGCTCAACTGCAGCTGCTGGGGGCTCTTACAGCAGCCCAGCTGACATGCCAAGTTCTAAACAGGCACCAAGAATGAACTTTCATGCTCCAAATACAAGAGAACAAACCCACCTAGCAAGCCAAGGGGTGAAGACCCCAAGACTGAACCAAGACCTGCAACATCAGAACCTGACAGTTGAACAGACACAGAGAGCTGCATCTGCACCCAGTTGTGGTCTAGGCTGACCACATGTAGAATGAAGCACCTGAAAAGCTGAAGACACACTGCTGACTCTCAGCTGTCTTCAATTAATTCTGTCTTCAATTCCCCTGCTTCAGATTAATAACTCCATGTCATTTGATATACAAAGGGAAAAAACCCATAGTGTTCCTTGTAAAGAAAACCAAGCAAAACACAGTAATGCTAAAAAGTAAAAGTTTGTTTTTCTTTTACAGATTAAGCAAACTGATGTGAAGATACAGGTTCCTGATGCCCCAACTATTCAGGAGTGTCAAACATAAGAAAATAAGCAACTCCTTGACACTGGAATACTTGCTGTACCAAGTTATAATAAAGTTTCAGCTATTTGTTTCTCAGGTACTACCCACTTTAAACCAAGTCCCTGCAAAACACCTCAGCATTCACAAAGCCAGCTGCAAAAACAAACAAAGAACAGTAGCCTCTGCTGGAATTCATCTGTGTGAGTTTTTCACATGCTGTGACAGACCAAGAGGGTTAGACAAGACGAGAATAGGGATCAAGAGATGGACATAGGATGCTACAAATGCTGCTGCAGACTGACTGTTAATCAAGCTTGCTCAGAAAACACACCGACCAGAGGGAACATTCTGACTTCAGGGCTCCTTTGGTTTTGTTTTTTCTCAATGTTTCTGTACTTTTAAAACATTCACATACTTGCAACAAGCAGGTGCAACCAAGCACGTGATCTAGCAAAACCAGTAAGGACAAGGCACCGTAATGCAATCCTCAAGTATTTCAGGCAGTTAGCTACAAGAAAATGTCTAAAACAGCTTTCAGCAATAGGCTTCTATGGCAGGATGATATTCTCACCATGCAAGAATAAAAATATTTATATACACACACACTTTTTTTAATAACTGAAAACATAGCCTTACAGAGAACTAAGTGATCAACAAATTAGCAAAATGCTCCAGAGAACAAAGTATGAATCATTAGTGCATTGATTTGTTCACAGGATAAAGGAAAAAAAAAAAAAGAACTATCAGGATTATTTGTTTTTATTTTTCTGTCTATGCAATTCACTTGTTAAATTTGCACATCACCCTTCTTACTGCCTGTAAATAGTGCAGAACTTTCAACCAAAAACTTTGTGTTTTTTTTAAATTTAGAAACAAATCATCTTCTCTTGTTTGCTGTTTTCTTCCTCCTCGTCCACTGCTACTACCTCCGTAAGCTTACTAAGAGTACTAAAACCGTAATGGGATCTGTGTTTACAAAATGTTCTTATACCTCTTATTTTCTCAACTAGAGTTATACAACTCTATCTGATCACAACGAGTAGCAAATGCAGATATCAGACCACGCTGAAAGCAAAAAGAAGAATTTGGGGGAGGCCTACATCAGCCCTAAGCCACAGAATGACATTTTTATGTACAAAACAGTTGAGAAGATGAATAAGCAACAGAATTTTTTCATTAGCATTTACTGGATAAGACTGATGAGATTCATAGCCACAAACCATTAAAAATACACATCCCAGATGGACAGATTATGGTCCAGAACTGGAGACCTCACACTTAACTGACAAACTGCAGCAACTATTACCACACAAATTCCGTTACAATCATCACAACATTTTAAGAATTGCCTGGGGTTTTTTTAATCCATTGCAAATGGGTTGTTTTATCACAGGAGGGTGTCCAATTCACCTGCTAAGTCTCCTCCACCTACAGCACAGAGTCAAATTTCATTTGAATTCAATTTTGAAAATTGCTTAAAACTACATCACAAACAGCTCATACATGTAAGTAAAAATATTTCATGGCTCATATTTTCTTTTTGTTGCTGGATTTAGATTTTCCTGCATAATGAGAGAAGTATATTATCTGGCTAACTCAATACACGTATCTCCTGACATCATGACTTCTGCCTCCAAGATTTAGATATTTTAGGAAGCAAGAATTAGTTCCTTCTATAAGGCAAGCCTTAACATACATCGAAGTATCAGAAAAACAATATTCGATTTTTATTTGCACACAAGCCCTGTAGAATTGCAGAACACAGCATACTGAGGATTTAGAGGGGATGAGTGGGTGGGAGTTTTTTCAAGTGTCAGTAATTTTAAACCTGTTAAGCCTTGCAGTTCCCTTCTGGTCATCTGAATTATTTTTAAAAGAATTTCTGACGAACCCATTTCATGATGGTTTTCTACATTCACCCTCTAGATGCAAAGAGCTAAAAAAAAAAACATAACCAAAAACCAGCTGACTTAACTTTGCTCACCTGTGAAGAAATGGTATCACCATCACGGTAACATCAAGCACAGGGAATGCATCCCAAAACAGTTTAATTTAAAAAACCTGAGCACCTAACAGAGAAAGATCCCACATACTCAGCACAACTCTGGCTGTTTCAATATTAGACTGAGTTAAAAACTATTTTATCTTGATGTTACTATTTTTAAAGTTAAATATTTTAAGTTACATCTTTAAGTATTCCAGTCTCATGCCAGTTCCTGGTCACACTTCTACAAGATTGCATGAGGCATAAAAAAGCCTTAAAAAAAAAAGAAAGCTGGTGAGGTTTTATAATGTTAAGCAATAACCGCTCAGAGAACTAAAACTTAGAAGATGCATGACGTGTGTGTAAGGTTCAGGAGTCCTAACCCACTAAGAATTTAAATCAGTAAGAGTATGCCAAAAATCCCATAGCCATGTCTTAACTTTTCCTAGAGTAATTCATCATTTCTTCCTGATAGCAAAAACCTTCTGCCAGTAGCAAAACCTTCTACTGCTGCATAAAGTGGCCATAATCTAACTTGAGAAAGGCTTTCTTTGAGATGGTCCAATTTCCAGTGCCCATATTTTTAAAGCTAAAACAATGCTGAAACAAGCAAGCAGACACAGTAGGGGGGGTTCTTACGTTAACCTGCATAGCACACACTAATACATACAGCATTTTCTTTTCCTGAATTTCTACTGATTAGTGGGCAAAATATTCCTCTTTCTTCCTGCACTCCCTCCAAACGAGACCTTTCCCCTGAGAATCAGACCTTCCAGTCCTGTGCCACACAAGAGAAGAACCTGAGACCCAGGGGAAGCCATTGCATGTCCTCTGACTGCCAGAACAGCTACTTAGATCACCTTGTCAGACAATCCAAACACAACTTGGTTTGGAAACCTCCACAAAATGGTTCAGAAAAATTCTTTCATCGCACATAAAACATCAGTGTTTGCCATAAGTGACTGCAGCAACAGCAAGCAGGAATACTGTTACTCTTGTCACAACTTAAACAACAGGGAGAAATTACAGTTTAACCATATAATGTGGTACTGGCATTACCGGGGCAATTCTGGGTGCCCGGTACTGCTGAGCAGACCTACATCAGAGGAAAAAGACTGATGCTTTCTGCTACAGAACTTCCCAGAAAATTACTTAAGAAACAACTCCTGGTGGCAGGAAGCTGCAACGTATGTGAAGAAGGAGGCAAACTTCTCAGTACCTTCTTGGAGCAGCCGCTTGTTGTTTCTACACCTCCCAGCTCCATCTGCGGTCTGCGTGTCAGCAACAACACTTAGGAGGCAAAAAATCTGAAGGCATTCTCTCTTCAGAGCAGCACGAGGAGTTAGTAAGAAAAATAACTTCCCCATCACGTTAGGCCTTCTTTCACCACTACTAAACGTGACTAGGGAGTTTCAATGCGCCCAACTAAATTTTAATTGCCAAGAAGATAAACCTGCTGTAAAATCGTCCCTCTTGGTGGACAGAAAACGAGCTAACAAGCTGCACATCTGAAAACTTTTTCTGCACTACAAGGATCAGCTGTCTGAACAAGAGATTTACCTCCTTTCCTTAAAAACTTGTCTTTATGTCCGTAAAGCATCATAGCTACAACATTCTACTATATTAGAAACCAGATCTCGACAAAGAAAATCACTTGAATTACATCTTCAGAATGTCAGTTCATAGAGAAGTGGAAAGTTACAAGCTATGTTTGGTAATGAAAAACACGTTTGATGGGGAAGGGGGGGAAAAATGAAACCAAAATCCCAGGTTTGTTTTCATGACTCCAGGACAGAAACACCAGCACATTCCTCCATCATTAAAAACTTGAAGTCCTAAGATCCTACTAACCTACATTCTGCCTCATGGTTCACATCAGATTTTGTTGCAAATGTGTACAATGTGCCTACAAGAAAACATCCACTCTAAGCAAATGTAAGAACCTCTTCAAAGTCAAATCCAGATCAGAAAGGTGTTATTTTCCATGCAACCTTATTGCTTCTCCTATGTCATAACTGAAAATCTGCACAGGGTTGTGCTGATGAAACTGGAGTAACTGGAGTATTCAATGGCATGTTGATGCCTTATGCCAGTAGTTCTATTTGTCTCTTCATAAACTCTGCATCTGAAGAGCAAAATGTCAGTAAGCTTTTTTTCCTAAACTCACCCACTCTAAAATGACTGAGATCCCAAAACTGTGCTACCAGCATTAGGCAGGCAATGCAGCATTCACAACTTGATAAACCCCTCTGCAAATTCAGACAAGAAAATTCTTAATCCAAACACTCGTCCATTTCCCTCCCTAAAAAAAAATATTCATTTCATAAAAAGAGCAGCCTGGGCAAGCAACCAACAGCTGATAGAAGCCCTAAAATGAACAGCAGATTTCTGTAAAGCAAGACAGACAGTGCTACAAAACACTGTATTCATGCCAGTGCTGGCCAAGGTTTCATGACAAATTGGGCAGCTTACATTCAGAATAACTCTACAGCTGATGAAGCAGATTAGCTTCAGGCAAGTCATTTCCCCTACACTGTTACTCCTCGCTCTCACCCGATTCAGAAAGCATCCTGCACAACCAGGATTGCACATTCAGAGCACAGACTGAAAGCAAGGCTCAGTATTACCACTTATTCCCGCTTTTGCCCCATGCAAGGTATTTTAAAAGCTCCGAATTCAAAATTATCTCCAGTGGCCTATGACAAGAAAACGAGCTACAAAGACCAACTGGGACCAGATTTTTTTTCTGAAGGTAGATGATGGAACATACATATAAATAAAAAAGTCTGACTGCATCACAGCTGAGAATCAATCTCTATCAAGAAGTACTGATATGTTTTCAGACACGAAAGGAAGTCACACAAAACGGCACGCAACCTCTACTATTTAATATGCTGCTCTTTACCATTAGTAACCACCCTGAAGTACTGCACGCAAAATTAATCTCTAACCAGCTTTTTTCCTGTGTCTAAATAAATCCCAGAGCAGCATCACTTGGCCTCCAAACAAATGCACTGGCAAACACTGAAGAGCTGCATTACTGAGTGTATCAGCATGACATCAGGCCAATTTTGTTGGGGCTGATGGGAAAGTTACTGTCTGAAAGAATAAATAAAGGATGAGGCATTCTCACCTCTAGAGTAAAAAAAATTAATTAAACATCTGTAAGGAACTAAAAGAAGACACCACCTCTTAGTATCATCAAAGGGAAACTATTAGAGGTTTAAATATCTATTTCATAAACACAAGTCAAAAGAAGTTAGATATCTAAATGCTTTTGAAAAAAATCTTACCTGACTGCTCTCTATCTCCTTTGGTTTTGTAAAAATCTCCCCAAATCTAACTCCAGGTCTATGGCTTTATGGGAGGTTACAGAGCTCACTCAGCAATGTCCTTCAATGCCAGGTTCTCTCCCCGCAGTTCAAAGGTGGAGCACAGCAGACCCAAACCAGCCTGAGCCCCCTCTGCCATACACAGCCTTCCAAAGCCGGCAATCCCTAAGCCTGCCTTCAGCTCTAACCCCACAGCAATTACAGTTCCTCTCACTCAAAGTAAAGCAGTTATCTAATCATTTGTTAATATTCTACAGCTGAAGAAAGTTTCTCTTTAACAAGGAATAAATTCTCTTCTCTTTTCCTCACATCACCTACAGAGAGAACAAAATGGGCAAAACAAAACTGGGTAAAAAGGAATGTATGAAGCAAGCAGGTAGCTACAGAACATTTACAGAGGAGGGATTAGTTACAAGCATGTCTATTATATTCAGTGCACAAAAATAACAACAAAAGCATCCTTGGAAAACTGTGAGGCACTGATTAACAGCAGTCCATTTCATGGATTTGGTTAGGCAAATGAATAATATCTCCCGAGATCTCTCCAACACCACAAGACTGAAGCAAAGTCAACTCATCTTCTAAATATGTCCACAGAACACAGTTCCTGTTCATAACTGGACAGCAAAACTAACTCCCTGTCCTTGAGAAGAATAAGCAGCTTTGCTGACCCCACGCACTACTGCTTTAAATGCAAGCAAGTAGTCAATGAAAACTTCCAAAGGCATTCTGGGTCAAACACAACTCATTTCTCTGTGTCGGATCACCTTCTCTTCAAGACATGCATGAAGATTACATGCAGGTCTAAGTTGCAAAGATTTTCCCCTGGAGCTCTGGTAAACAAATTCACAGTCACATTTCTCTTCTTCTCCCATCTCCGTACTTACTGACCTAAATAAGAAGTAGGAAATGCAATTACATGCAATATGCAACAGGAACTGTAAACAGCTCAAGAGAATTACTAAATGATGCCATATAGACTTCACAGAGGTATCAGATTCTCAGAAGAAGTTGTCATTTCAGTTGTACACCTATTAATTACATACTACGTGCAGGACTAACATGAAGCTTAAATGTCAAACCCTTGCCAATAATTTTTACATCAGCAATCATTTCCTAAGAGCATGGAACTTGAGCATTCAAGTCAGGGAAATGTGAGTACATATTGTAAGACTTCAGGTTTACTGTTCTCAAAGACCAGAAAAAAGACATGGACAGATTCCATAATGGCATACAGTACTCAATATTCATAGGTTTAGCAGTTTTTCTGTACTTCAACAAAGTACCTCATTTTGTCACAGACATTGACAAGATGCCAGTAAGAATGGCTTGGCTGCATGTAGGCATTGTTTTAATTAATTAATCTAAGAAAGGGTCTAGATAGTAACTTGACTACTTCTATTTTAAGGTCAAATCACTTTTTCTTTAGATCTGACTGGGGAGACATGCTCAAAGCAGCATCTTTAGAGATCTCAAGCCAAAGAGAAAAGCTGCAATTGACTTTTTCCAATAATTTATCGGAGGGGGGTGGGGAAAAAAACCCCAAACCAACCATACTAATTGCATTTGAAAACACTGGTGTTTTCATTTTCAGATCTCCACCAATTAATTACTAATGTCTACCAGTACTTCTGGATAGCAAAGAATGATGACCATCTGCTTAAATTTTTCATTTTTTTGAACAGAGGAAGTCAGAATCAGTTGCCCAGGTGCTCACCTGCCCAATGCTTCAAAAAGTCACCACCTAAATGTTGTAACTTGAGAGAAAAAAGTACACCTGGATGCCTTCCTGTAAAGACTCCCTTGACTTGCAGACAAATTCTGAGTAATATTTCTTTTATCACGTTACCTATTTATATTTTTGTTAAAAAATGTGGACTTTTTTTTCTGTATTGTTTTTGGTCTCTGACCTACCTCTTGTTCATTCTCTCAAGTATATAAGTATGTTCTTCCCTCTGGCATCCAGCTTGGAGTCTCTCACAAAGTGAAGTAACTTGAGAAAAAAAAATCTCTAATGGTCAAGTGAACAGTGACAGAAAGTCACCCATGTTGTAGAATACTAGCAAAAAGCAGACCCAGAACACGCAGGTCCTGAAATTGAGCAATCTGCCAAGAAACAAAGATGAATCTTGAGAGTAACTAAGCTCTTATTTTAAATCTTCCAGGGCTTTCGTCAGGGCAGGAATTTCATCTTCTCCTACATGTTTTATAATCTATCAGTAAAAAAACATCTAGACTCCTGGCCTTTATCAGCAACACTCCAGAAGCTGTAGGAATTCTTGTTTTCAGTTTGATTCCCCACTGTTTTGCTGACAGGTGACCCCAGGTACACAGAGGAGGCACAGCTCAAAATAAAAGGCGCTTTGTTGTGGCTGACACAAAATTAGTCTCCTGCCCACTCTTCCTGCTTACAGCCCCTGATCATATAGATATCCAAACACATTCATTTAACAAAGTAACTTCTCGTGCTAGCACTCAAAGAAGTTACATAAGAAGTACTTCTGAGCAGTAAAAAAACCTCTTAAGTCTGAAAAGAGAAAGCTGTTTTAACATGTGCTGAGTAAAATACTGAATGATCAAAATACATTCGCATTTCATTATAGAATTGCATTTGCCCAGATAATCACACACACGTGTAGCTTAGGAGAAATCCTGAGATGTTTTGTCTTCATTTTGTGCTCACCTCAGGACAGACCTAGTTATCTACAGGTAAAAAATAAAGATAAAAATTAAAAAAAAAATTAGCAATGAAGAACAGGTGGGGAAAAAAGGGAGAGGAGGAGTTAAAGAAAGGGATAGGAAACAAATGGAGAGCATAATCCAGAGTCTAGGATCAAACCTGAATCCTTATCCTTGCTTACTCAGAGGTAAACATGCCAGTGAGAAGAATAACCCCTGTAGGTTCAGTGAGCCTGAAATGCAAATAGAGCCTCTGTGATCTCTGGTCATTCAGCAGCACAGGGATCTCCTCAAGGTGAAAGGAAGGAAAAAAAGAGAATTCATGGAAGCAAGGAAGAAAGATGAGTAGAAAGACGAGACAGGAGAAAATGAGACATTTCCCTGTAGAAAGATAAGACACTAAAATAGGCAAAGAATGTTAAAGATTTTTGGGAGGGGAAGAGAAGTTTAACTAAAGGAAAAGGCCAGAAGACCAACATGAGAGTTAAAAGTGGATTGGTAATTTAAAAAAATCTCAGCAGTAAAAAAAGTATCTTTTCCTGATAGCTTCTTTATACTTCTCCAGTGCCCATTTCTAAATAGAGGGGTACACACACACTCAATTACCTCAGAAAGGCACAGGAAAATGCAAATGAAGATACAAATTAATAGCAGAGGCACAAATAAAGTAGAAAAAAAAAAACAGTTGTAACTTCATAATACGCAGGCAATAACAAAACAGCAGTGAACCACAGAGTCTTCATTTCCAGCCTCATTAGGCTCAAGGAGCGGGCACACTTTGGATGACACCAACACGCTTCTCCTAAAAGACCAAGAGTTTGAAGAGCACACTATGAATTCAAAAGAGACTGCTGTTTTATGAAGCTACTGCCTGAATACAGGTTAACTCCAATTTACTGGTTACTGACAATCCCGAGGAAGGAATGTTTCTCTCCAAGCCATATATTCCTTGTCTGTATAAATCCATGAAAATCAGTCACTGCCATTTTACCAGTGTAGACACTGCACAGATCTTGATCTCTAAATTGATCATATCTTCACCTCAGGCTCTGTATATTCTCTGCCAGTGATGTCGTCTCTACAGCTTGTACTTTTGAGGCACTATGCCCAAAACATAACGTTGTGGGCACTCCTAACAGTTTGAAAGAACTAAAACTGTCTGGGGCTGGATAATGAGGGTATTTTCTAGGAAAGCACTGCCTGCATCAATTCTTAGTTAAGTCTGAGGGGGTTTTGCAATACAATATACCATGGTTCAAGCTTATAGCAAAGGAAAGGAAAAAAAAGTCGAGTTTTCTTGTTAGCTGCCTATTGAAAACAGATTCAACAGAACTCATCAGCACCTTCCAACCAAATCTGGTATGAAAGACTAAATACAAACTGAGTGAAAATATTGTGAACACACTATTTAGCAATCCTACAGTATTGATGGCAACTTCTTAAGTGTTTGGTAAAGATTTATGCTTCAGAAACTGTGAAATAGAAAGGACTAAGGGTGGGAAAGCTTAGAAGCTTTCAAGAAGAAAGAAAGCCTCAATGAGTTTGAAGACATAATGAGTGTACTTGAACATTTACTCTTATAACCTCTATCACAAAAATCCTTATGTGAAGATAACTGATGACAAAACATCTGCAGAAACACCAGACTTACTTCAATTACCAATGAAAAAGACTGTCCAAAAAAGTGGAGAAAAGGCAAGTGGGTGCATTCGTTGGTAGAGAGGTAGCAAATGGGTGGAATGTAATTTCATACGGAAGAAAGTGAGCGGGAGCCATAAACCAACTCGAAGAACCAGATGATTTTGAATACACTGCAAGGACACTGTTTTTCAAAACACCCATTCACCTGAACTTCAGAGCAGAATCCCCTGTCTACTTGTGCAGCTGAGAGCCTCTGATCAATACAGGCAATGGCCAAGTATCAGTCAGAAGCATGAGCCCATTCAAAATTTAAAAAACAAGGGGTAGAGCAAGCAATCAAGGCAATCTAATGAGAGAACAAGTCACCCCTGAAATTAATGCCCAAAATTATGACAGGACTCCTGGTGCTCCCAAAACTGACATGTTTCCTCCAGGATTTCAGTACAGGTGAATCAGTGGAGAGTAGTTTCAAAATCCAAGGGCATCTATTAAGTGGACACAATATATTCCACCTTCACCTTAGCAATTCCATATTTAAGGGGAAAACTCCTTTATACAGTGTAATATAGGAAAACTATAGGAGAACTTTTTCATAACAAAAATGAAATGAGGAAAAATCAACCAATTACAATTCTATTTTTCTGATGTAACTACTAAAGATACCTAACAAGCCAATGGAGTGACTGACAAGTGAATAACTCATCTTTCTGGCAACCCTCTGCCGTGAATACTGCATGTATTTGCACAGGCTAACCCAAGCTTTACTGTTAAATTTACAGCAAGCATATAATAATACCAAAAATACCCAAGAAAAAAATAAAAACTTGTAAAAGGTAAGAAAGCCTTTTGCACACTAAAAAGTATGCAAGCTGTTTGTTTTTTTAAGGGGTCTCCCCAGCCAACAGCACTTCCATCAGTCTCAGGGGGAGTCTCTTTGAACTAATTAATGAAGAACTGGACACTCACAAGGACAAACCAAAAACAATTGAAAAAGCTACAAATGCTTTCTATTACATAACTTGTCCGACTGATTCCAAACCAAAGCACAGGCTGAGCTCCAAACTAGAGGAAAAGGCTAACAGAATACAGTTCCTCTTGTTTTCTCTTAGCATTTAACACAGAAGAACCTAGTGTCTAACCTCATTTTTTGTTTGCATGGGCAACAAGGCACAGTAAAATGGCAAACTGTGGAAATAAAACCACGCAGCTCAATTCCGAATTACCACATTTGAAATTACTCACTACAACTGACAACCTCAGGACCCAACAAGTTCTCAATACAAACTTCATTTTCTGACTAAAAGACGCTGTCAAAAAGAGGTATTAAAGATAACAAAATTGGTACAATAGTTATGAAATTCAAGGAAATCCCAGATGACAGATCCCACATCAGACCAGATTTGCTGGCAACATACTGTGTACAGTGAAGTCCCTACAAGTGTCCCATATTGGTAGTATCATATATGACTTTGTAGAGTGAATAAATAATTACTTAGGCAGCAAATCCATGTTCACATACTTCTCAATATAACTCCTGAGCATTGCCAGCAAGGGCCTTAAAGCAGGCAACAGTATCCTTTCAGCATGTCCCTCTTGTTAAAGGACAACTCTCATACAAAGGAATTAAGTCTCTCTACAGATGAAACCTATGAACCAAGTACAAGCAGTACGAGCCTTGCCTATACAGGTTTGCAGAATCCAGAACAGCAACATTTCAATATGGTGTAAACAATTACAACTATCACAACAATAATGTTAGCTCCTGTGTTTCACATGTCAGAAAAGAGACTGAGGATTGCAAATATGCAAAATCTACCGAAGTGACTTTTCATCGTAACTCAACAAACGGATGGCACCAGAGAGAGCAACTGCTGCTTGCCTGTAATTCGGTCAAGAGAGCTAAAGGAACTAGGTCGAGACCCAGAAGAACACACAATCATACACTCAAAAAGTTGGCTAAAAGCTTCTCCAAGCTGAACAGAAACAATCACCTTTGCAAACAGCAGTCTAAGTTGTAGATTCATACAAACCAATTTCATATACCTCTGACAAACTAGAGATACTTATACACCAGTGTGTTTTCAACACTTTAACTTCTTTCCAGCAAGTTAACGTGTACAACAAGACCTAAAGCAAAACCATGCAGTATATATGCTTTGCCTTACGCCTCCACATCTCCACATTCACAGCTTTTAAAAACATGCCAACACAGTTCCCCTTCTTCACACCAGTAGAATGTTCCATACTAAAAACCAATGCATCCCAGTAGCAGGATCCAAGAGTGCTACCCAATTTGACATGTCTTCAGCATTTCTCTCTCCCTGGTTTTCAGTTAGGTTGGGGTTTTTCAGTTTTCATCTCCCCATTAACTCTAACCCTGACTAATCAGGAGACACTGGTGGTTCCATACGTGGAACTTGGGACAGTTTAAATTTATTAAATTTATTAAAAAATTAAAACTTGAGCTGCTCTGCTCTATGGTTAATGCAAAGTGTACTTTCTGGTACTGAACCAGTGACAACTGAACATTTGTCCACAGCACACCATGGCCAGATTTCAGCACCATTCAATATAAATTGCATTCTCTGTTCATGTAAGGCCAACACTTGGAAAAGAACGAAGTACTGCGGTTCCACATAGGGAGATATTAAAGAGACAGGTAATGGTCACAAAGGTCAGCAATCACAGGAAAAGTACTGACACTGGGCTGAAGAAACAGAAGGACAAAAAAGGAAGGGTAGAAAAAGCTTGTGTAATTTCTGTTAACTGTATATCTGGCTCTGCTTGATGTAAACACTGCCTGAATTCCAGGAACACAATGCAGTGGGATAACGAGAGAAATTAGGTTTCATTAAAAAGTAAAAAAAAAAAAGGAAGTCAAGCAAAGAGCTAGTAGCTATATGATAATTAAAACCAGATTTTAATTACTAGTGTTACTTATTTTTACGTCTGCTCTTAAAAATAAGTTACTATCAACAGAAAGAAAAATATGGAAATTTACTAGAAAAACGTGAAATGTCAAGAATCAGACAAGGAAAATGGACTGCTCTATACAATAACAGTTTACATGGCTTTACATGAGTAGCTTTATAGCAGTTAAAAAACCCTCCATGAAACCCTAGTGTACTTCAGTCAAAGCACAGTTTTTCCCAGCCAAGTCTGCAGTTTGTTCATAGAAAACTGTTTTCAGATTTCCAAGAGCAATCACACAGAACCTACTCAGAAAAGCAGCATCACAATACTAGAGAGCATATGCAGGTGAAAACTCACCCAAAAGACAGCTTTGTCTTAAGATTCCCGGTAAACTTTCAGTTTCAATCTTTGGTCAAAACTTATCCTGACAATGATCCTATACGTGACTTCTCTTTACTGCTTTGACATTCCTTCTGCAGATCTCCTCACCTATCACCCCCGGCCCCTGCCCCACAACTTCCACGAGTCCAAAGAACATCCCAGTGCAACCGGGTGACCTCACCTTTCATTTTGACGGTGGGAGAATTGGGTCCAGCCGATTGCTTCCTCCATCCTCTCCAGTTCTGGCAAAGGCTCTCTGCCTCTGAGATGAAGGAACAAAGAGAGTCTTCCTCAAAGCGATCGGAGTCTTCAAATGAAAACCTCTCTCCGTCCTCCCACTCTGCGAACATGAGTTCCATCACATCCGACGGGCGACGTGGGGGGAAAAGAAAGACAGAAACAGCACTGCTCACTTCTAGCAGGTGAATGGACTCGAGGGCTTCTACAATGCTTAAAATCTCGATTTTGATTCGATCCCCATTCTACAAAACCAGGAAAAAACAAAGCGCTGGCTGAGGTGGGAGAAGCAGGAAATAACTATGGGGAAGCTCGTAAAAATCCCAGGGGGTGGGGAAAAAAAAAAAAAGTTCTTTAAAAAGTTAAAAAATGCTTATGTCCACAGAATGTACTTGAGGCGGAGGGGGCTGTGGGTCCGTGAGAGCTGCCTCCCGGCGGGACAGGAGCGCCGGGCACACCGCGGGTCCGAGGGCTCCCGGCGCTCAGGGCGAGGGAAGGGGCCGCCTTCCTTCTCCGGGAGGTGTCTGTGCGCAGGGCCGGGCTCCCTGGGGTTGTGCTTGTCTCACTCCCGGCGCAGGAGCCGGGGGCAGCGCCGGGACCCGCCGGGGCACAACTTCCCTCCCGCTCCGGG
>VZRE01013487.1:1891044-1925315 GCA_013396775.1 Cephalopterus ornatus | reverse complement strand
CGCTCGGAGGGGCCGCAGTGAACCACGCTGCGCCCGTACCGCCAAAGGCAGCGCGACAGCGCGAGCCGTGCTGAAGCGGGGCCGGGGATTGCCCCCGGAGCGCGCCGCAGATGAGTTGTGTGAGGTGGGCATCACCCAGCTGAGATCCTCTGGCTGGGAAGGAAAGAAATATCTTAAGTTCTCGGGGAAAAAAAGCAGGAGAGAAGACCGAGGGAAGAGGACAAGGGAAATGAAGGGGAGGTGGCTCGAGTAAGCCCTGTTCAGAAGTACCGGTCTCAGTGCAGGGACCGCCTTGCCCAGGCCGAAAAAGCCCCTTGCTCTCCCAACGGGAGGAGGGAAGGAGGTGTGAGGGGAGCTGCAGGGCCTGAACAACTCCAAAATTCAAAAAAAAAGTAGCTTCCGTGCCAGTTCGAGGAGGAGATGCTCGGGTTAGGTAAAGTTTTCAGGTCCTACTCGCTCTGAAGGCTGCGGGGATGGGGTTATTTGTAATTTGGTTTTCTCTAATTCCGTTTTTTTGGGAGTCTAATTCATTGCTTCATTGTGAGAGTTGACTGGTAAAATACCGAAGGGTAAATTTTCTCTTTGAGTACGCATCAGCCAAACAGCTGGACCTGCACCTCCCTCCCCGTGTTTGTACAGAGGGAAAAAAACATGACACAGAGAAAAGTGACACACTTAGAAATGGTAACCCTAGAGCTAAGAGAGACTGAACTGCACCTGGGAATACTCACCATCAGCCTCATCTATAGTACCTGATACAAAATAGATAACTTCTTTCCAGCAAGTTAACGTGTAGGTGCTAAGAGATGCCCCTTGGATCTTAAAGGAAACTTCCTGCATGGCTTGTTCTCACAAGTGCAGTGATTACCAGTGTAAGATTTGGAACACGAAGGTGCATCACTGCAGTGTCCTTTGACTGTAAGAAGTAGGTTTACTTGTTGGAATGTCAGATCCTTCAGTGCCTCCTAGTGTAATGTAAGTTCTGAGAAGGGCCAGAACCCCAAGCCAAGGAAAGTAGTGACTTTCCTGCCAGTAAAGAAAGAGTCTGCAGGGCTGAATACTGAAAGAAAGCACAGAGATGAAAATGGCTTGTTGTGTTTTCTACTGCAGCACACCAAGGCCAACATTCCATAGTGCACTCGCAGGGAGGCAGGACACCATGCAAGCCAGGTGCAGGGTAACGTGCCATAGCACATTGTGCCGAGCTCTGACTTGTGTTCTGGCTAATCCTGCAGAAAAGCTGTCCTGTGCTGATTCCTGACTGGGTCTGTACTGCCAAATGACCTGTCAGTGCACCACACCAGCAGTAATTTGAGAGACAGACACACCTGCCTGGTAATGGGAGTTCTGTCAGGTTACATCAACAGCACTCTGGGTCAAGGGCATTGCAGAGAATCCCTGCCACGTGGGAAAGCAAAGAGACACAAAGGTATCATAATACTTCGTGGAGTGTTTCATGAAAGAAGGGTTTCACCTGAGTAGAAGTGTTTCCCTGGTGAGGAAAAAATATTTATCAGATTGTTGAAATTTCAAAGAATAAAAGAATACAGCTGAAGTTTCGGAGTGTATTTTGATGGGGGAAAAGGAGATGGAAAAAAACCCCAAACAAACCAAAAACCAAAATAAGAAATTAAACACATTGCATCCAAAAAATGAAGAGGTAACTACAGGTGAGATTCAGCACCCTGACCTAGATGTTGTGGCACTTGAAATGACAGAAATGGGTAGGGAATGACAGTGATGCCATAAGCCTGGTGCTGCTCACCAATATCTTTTGTCAGCAGTATGTGCACTGTCGAATTTTACCAAAATCCGATAGAGAATACCCATTACATCAAAAAAGGTCAGAGGAGAGGAGGAATGTTGCAGAGATGTACTAATGTGACATGCTTCAAATTATAAGGGGACTTCAGCACATTATGTTTGATTGCATTAAATTGTAACAAACCTCACTCCCATTCCCTCTTCTTCCAGCTTTGGGACACCACAAGTTGTGGAGATTTCCAAAGAAATCTGGCTTTCACTTTCTCAAAGCATCACAGGCTGAAAGCACGGGTGAGGTGGTGGAAGTAACGAGGCAAGCAAAGGAGAGTGAACATTTGGACTTTTATCTTAAAGTGCATTTCATGACACTGTAAAAAAAGTGTCTTCTGGTTTGTGCAGAGCAGGCCCTGGGTGTGTTGTTCCCCTGGCCAACATGAGGGAGTGCAGGTGTGATTACTCACTTCTCAATGTCCTCAGGGCTATGGCTTGGAAAGGCACAGGAGTTCACAAGCACTCATCCATTTCTTTTCCAGCCAACTTATTGCATGAGACAGGCATGTATTTTCCCTCGTGGATCTTCCAGCAGACAAAAACTATAGTCATTGCCGAAGAGACCATGAAAAATAGTATCTGACAATTTCAGCAGCGTTCTGCTGGGAAGAAAGGAATTCAGTAAGAAATCCTGCAGAGATGACAAGGTTGCCACTAAGATGGTTTCTCCCTTCAAGGGATGTACTTTTTTTTCCCCTTTCTCTCTTATTTCAGAGAAAGGAAATTGCTGTTCAGAATTTTTCTGCCTTCATAATAGGCAATTTTCAGAATGCAGCATTCCATATGAGAGAGACACATGTGAGTGCTCACGCATACCCTGAAGCAGAATTGCAACATTTACATTTGTTTCCTGTCTTAAGCTCTCACTGGGGACTGAAAATCAAAGAGGGTCTGCATTGCACCCCAGAAGTGTCTGCTTTCCATGGGTGAGTCGTGAGCTACTCTTCCAGTAATATCCAGTGTGGTTTTATTTCTGAAAGAAAAACACATCCTATCCTTGCTGTGGCTTGAATCTAACACAGACTCAATAACAAAATACAGCACTCTAGAGATTTTCACTGCTGGTGCAGTGGGACCCAGCTGTTCAGTTCCATTCTGACTTGACAAGGATTTCATTGTCTCTTTGCATGCAATAATGCACTCAGAAACGACAAGGGAAGGCAGATTTTTAAAGCACACATATGGCTTTGTGTCTAAAGTAATATATTAGATGTGCAGAATAACAGTTTCTTGTGCTCTGGCACTATGACACTATGGCAAACTGCAGTTAATTCTTATATTTTGAACCCCTGTTCCTCCTGAAAGGTCACTGTTTCATGATACACTGATCACTGTTAATAACAGATATGAAACAACCAACCAGCATTATTTCAAAACATGTAGTAAATACTGCTTTAGCACAAAAGAAGGGACAGCACACAGCTGTCCTAACCAGGCAAATGGCTATGCAGGATGCACAGAGCTTTTCCAGACAGTGCATACTAGGAAGCTGAAAGCAAAGCTGCCCTGAGGAATCACATGCTCTGGAAAACAAATTTCCTCCATTTGGATTGAGCATTTTCCAATCTTTGACTAATGCTTTCCATGGAAGACATGGAACTGGTGGTGTCCAAGGTTCTGTCTTTGGAATCTTAGAGAATATGAATACATGCTTGATTAAAGCCTTATTCAAAAGGGAATTCACTGTTTGTGAGATAAGTGACTGGTACATACATGCATACATGGAAAATGGAGACAGTAGGGGAACACTTTGCAACAGCTCTTATAATTAGTGTTATCAAGACGACAGTTGTGTCTGAGACTTCATGTATGAGTGTAACTACTACTCCTCAGAAAGCTTAAGATGGCATTTACAAATAATATTGCCTGCAAGGATTCCCGAGCATATGTTGTCTGGCATCTTGTATTTCACAGGTTACAAGTATATTTTCCTCTTCCTTTCACACTAACCTGCAGTAGCATTTGTTTTCTTTTTCACACATCCTTCTTTATTCTGCCATTACCAAAGCTGACAGTCTGGCAGGGTCTAATATGCACTATATCTTCACAGACAGAAGCACCAAGCTAAAGGGAACTGGAAAGAAATTGTTCTCCATTTTGCAGAGGGGAAAGAAAACTCCTGTTACACTGCAAGTCCTCTTTTTCTCAGTCAGTATCACGTTTGGACATTTCCTCAGTTAAGGTGGAGAGATTGTGAAAGCACTACAATATCTCCTTTGTCTAGAGAGCAGGTCGGATACACCATTTATGGAAACTCAGCAATTAATCACTCAGTTTGTTTAGAGAGCATATTGCCCTAACTAGCAATGCTATACACTTGAAAGCTTCCTAAGTATTCTGAGAAGCCTCTTTTCATGCAGGCATTAAGCAAAACACATTTTCAGTTTGCCAAAAAATAACCAAGGAAAATTGCTAAATGTGACATTCCTTCTCTATCAATCTACAGTTTTAGAAATCAAAAATGGTAATTAAAAAAAAAAAGGTGCAAGTGCTGCAGTAGCTGACTCTCAACACACCTTTGCTGCAGAAGACAGGTTTCTGTATTTGCTGTTGAGGGTACAGTCAACTGGTAAGTAAAGGATCACTGTTAGGGAGACATAGGAAGCCCATCCACTCATGGCAAGACCAATGTACACTACCCTGAAATATATGCAAGCAGATCTCAGCTAACTGAAGTAATGCACAGCTGTATTTACATGCTTCTCACATCTTCAGAAGCAGAAGGTTTCTCTGTGCTATGGAACCTCCTCCTTCAAATGAAACTGGCCATAGCAAAATTGGCACTATAGCTGCTTCTCAGCATTAAGTATTTCAAAACGTAAACATTAGGTACATTACCACTTAAAAATAGGGATAAAAGATTGCTAAGAAAAAGTGATACTAAAATGCAAGAACAACAGTGTACAACATTATGGACAGCAAAGTAGTATGTATTCTCCACAGCCTTTCCCCAGAAAAATAATCTAACCAGAGAGTTAGGGATGTGAGGGGTTTTATTTTAAAAATTGAATTAGTGTTACCTCCTGTCAGATCTCAGTGGGAGGTTCAGTCATCAACTGAATTGTCAATTCAGCATAAGGTTCTCTCTTACAAAAAGCGCGGTTGCTACAACTACACAGCAATGCTCCATTTAAGAAAACACACCTTGGTAAGTTTTGTGCTCATGAGTGTGGGTAAGGGTCAGCACTTTTCCAGTTACATATGTTTAACCGGCCTCTTGTGTAAGAAAGAGGAGACACTAAGAGAAATGTTAAGCATGTCATGGTGACTGAAAATTACCTGGGTTGCTACAGAGACAACACTTCTCAGTCACTTTTCTGTTTCTGTAATAAATGAGGGAGAAAAGAATTTTTTTTTCTTAGAACTACTTCCTTGAGCAAGTAGGATCTATTGCAGGGTGCTCTATGAAACAAATCAGTCAATCCTTAATATTATCTGAATGCTTATAAGTAAAGAGTGTTCACCTATTTTACCTGCAGATCTCATATCCCTGATGTATTCAGGATGCAAGCTCTTTGAACAGGATCCTCCTCCTTTAGGAGACTTAGGGATTCCCAGGTTAAATTAGCTGCTTCTATTGTCATCTCTCCTCTAGGAAGGTGACCAACCCTTAGCAGGGTACTGACAGCTCACTGTTTAGTGCACTGCCTCAAAGGCTACCAGCCTTTTAGGCAGATCTTCATTTTCAGCCATGTCCTTGCAAAATGCTGTGACAAGGTGCTGTAAAACTTACCATCCAAAACTTAAATGCATTTCCCAAGGTAATTTCCCATGTCTTCCTGGGGGAAGAAAAGTAAATTTGTGTAGTTCTATCATCACATTTAGTTTTGAATCTAGCAACCCATATTTATTTAGGATGGTTAAATACAACAGTAGTAGGAGTTTAGTGAGTAGTGGCATGTTCTTCAGGTATCTTGTGTATGCACACTCGTGACTCATCTAAACAGGCATCCGATTCAAACAGTGCATCACCCCTAAGTGTCAGCCACAAAGTTGCATCAGTTTAACCAAATGGTTAAACCCATGTAACTGTGAAGACAAGCCTTGCAGGACAATAAAGATTTCTCAAGTCCTAATCAGCCTTGCTGTGGCTTAAATACATGGGGAGTTAAAAGGGTTTCTGCTGAGACCTCAGTAGAGTTGTGCTGAATTACAGAATCTGCTTCTTAGTCTTGCTAGAGATAACAAAGTGGTAAACCTGAAGCAAAGGTTCAGTGGTCTGAATAGTACACTTGTGCCCTCGTAAACAGGTCTCCATCCCATAACTGGAGTTTATAATCCTACTTTATCTCCAGCAAGCCTGTACATGCGAGTGGGGAGGGGGGAAAAGAGTAAGGAACTAACCTTTAGAAGCACATTTTCTTCTTTGTATACAGTTCAGTTTTAAGCAGAGCAGATTAGTTAAATTGCAAAGAACAGGGTTTTGTTGTTCTTTGAAGTGGGTTTGTTCTGTTTCCAAGAAGAAAGTAACAGAGAAGTATAAACTTTTAAAGTGGTTTCAGCTAAGGTGTCCAGTTACAGCGTCATGCTCAATCTCCCCCACATTGTCTTCACAGTGACAAGGGCCCACTGTCCAGGCCAGCACGTGGGCAAACAGGACGGCACAGCACTACATGACCTCTTTTCATGGAAACCTTTGACATGCTTCTGAGCCCCAGGGTTGGCAGAGGCTGGGAATCAAAACATGCTCAGCAAACACCTCCCAACAGGATTAATTTGCTGAAATTTTAATTCCTGACCGCTTGTTTCTTCTGTGGCAACTGAACCTGAGTCCACACTGAGTTCCATCTGTTCCCAGCTCAGCCCCTGGAGCTGCAGATGCCCTGATGTCTGCAGTGAAGGCCAGTGCAGATGTAAAGGGATAGGAGGAGCAAGGCCTCTTCCTTAGCTGACATCAGAGCCACACAGCTTCACAGGTTCCTTTTGGTAAAGTTGATCCAAGGCAATTGTTTCTTCCTTTCAAGTGACAGGCTAATTTTGAAAATCTGCAAAGAGTAGGGTGCCTTTTCTTTCTGGCAGAATGTGTTTCACCAATCTGTTTGAATTTGTCTGTCCTACATCTGTCCTCCATCAGCACATCTTAATTCCAAGGTTTTTTCTAAACAAATTACTCCAGCTGGATCATCCACATACTTAAAGATCCATTTTGCTGGCTCTACTTCCTCTTTTACTTTTGCAATATGAACAGAATTCCATAGGAACCTCCTAACAAAGCTAGGTACCCCTTCTAGACAAGCCAGTTTAAGCGTGGCACATGACCCAGCCCAGCAACCCAAGGCAGTTTGAGCAGTATCCTGTCTTCCTCCATTAGAAAGAGGAAATTGTACCCAAGTGAGAATTTTTTAATGTCAGCAGTGATACCTGAATGCCCTCTTTCCTGTCTCCTGATGGATATGGTAGCTATCCTAGTAAAGTAAAGGATGAAGTAAAGCCCAGTTTTCTCCTGATTCATATTTCAGTTCCAAAATCCAAAACTATCCTACAGCTTGCAATCTGAAACAAGTAAGCTCATGCCAAACACTCCTCCCAAGCCTTTTCACCACATGAAGGCAGCAGTCAAGTGCTTTAATATACAATGACATTTGACAGACTTGTAACCTTAACCACAGCTCAGCTTCGAGGTTCTTTCTTTCCATGGCAGTGACTACAGAAAAGCGCTGCAGAACTGATGTGATGAACCAGCGCCCACTGACACATGGAAGGCCAACTAAAATGCCTGCATTCTGCTTCCCAGTTTTGCACAAGCAAGAGAGGAAATGTAGGTGGGTTAGAAAACCCTAAAGGCAGACATGAAGCAAAGAAAGTGTTAACCACAAGCAGTTCTATCTCCAGTGAGTGCCTGTCAGTTCCCAACAGCAGGCTGGAGTCAGTACACACAAAAAGTTCCACACTATAATACTTGGAGTCTGCAGGCAGCATCTACACCAAGCCCCACTCTAACCCAAATAACTTGGGAAAGTCAGGACAGACCTTGCAAGGAGCTGGACTATTTTTCAAAAAGGCCTTTTTGTATAGAAATTCAGGTTTCAGCAGTGGGGCGGCAGGGGTAGAGTACAACAGTGTTCTTGAATTTATGGCTCATTCAAACTGCATTTCCCTTCTCCCATTTCCACTTCTCCAGAGCCTGGCTTTGACTCTTAGAGTGGTGACACATGAATCCTAGACTGAAAGGAGACTAAGCCATACTGAACAAGTTTGTATGGAAAGATCACGTTTAACAACAAATTAGCTGATATATTAAAGCCTGTTAAGTGCAATGAGTTGACCTGCTCCTTACCTGTTCCAAATGGCCAAAAATGTGGCCTTTGAAGAACTGTTGCATTTCTTTGTAATGGCAGCTAACACGATGCTGACTTTGCCACATGCTTTACCATGTTGAAGCTTCTCTAAAAATAACATTAATAGAGAAATTTAATTAGTTTAATTCAGTGCTGAAAAAAATCCTAAAACCTGCCCTTGGAACAGCTTATTAAAAATAAGACAGAGCCCCACACAGTCACGGTATAATCCATTTATTAGCATACCTTGTGAGCCATTGGTGTTGATCCAAGGGACATGACAGTTTTGGCACTTGACTGATTTCAGAGGTACTCAGCCCCTGGTCAGTAGAAAGGGATTTTAATAGGACTGAGTGGACTATTACACAAATGAGGTTTTCTTCTTGATGTGGAAAATTAAATATTTTCCCAAACAAGTAAAAGTACAGTCCAGGAGACACGCACTGGTCCAGGTCACAGTGCCTCATTCTACAAGGAGCAGTTGGTTACCACCGGAGGTGATTCTGGTCCCTCCATCTGCAAGGAACTCCCAAGCAAGTCTATCGGGATAGTGTTAAATACCACAGTGCAGTTCACCTCTCAAAAGCTTTCATCTAATTGCTGAATATACACATAAAAATCTGTCTTCAAGTGGTTGATGGATCACTGCAGCTCTTTTGAGGGGAAGAAACTACAGGATATTGGCTTCAGAAAAAAAAGAACACAAACAGAAGGTAGACCTACCTCTCTTACCCCTGAGACAGCAAATATCCACATTCCTGGTTCCTCACCAATGCCTCCACTAATGCCTTTGAAAAACTGATCTCTTAATCCCCAGTACAAGTGTACATGGATTACAAGGGTAATCAGTGTTCTGTCCAGGTTAATAAACAGCTACCTGATTAATTACAGCATAGAACATAAGTAATGGAAATCTTCAGAACCATGTTCAGCCATAGGAAAGGGATAAATCTTTAATCCAGCTTCAGCTGGCCAAAGCATGGATGCTCACCAGTGCAGGCACTACAGGTCAGGAAGACACCAGCACTGGGTTAGCCTTTGGAGCACTAGGGTTTTCCCTCAAAGGGGGATACCTGGAGCACTAATAGCTGCTCCTTAGGCCCTTACCATGACCACATTTCTCCTCCTGCCAATGCTCCTAGCTAGTCACAGTGATGCTCCCTTTCTCACATAACCAGCATGTGCCACACTGCTATGGGTGACTGTCTCACAGCATCCACGTGGCACAGCACAGCCACCACCACACTGACTGAGCTCTCAGCTCCTGGAAATAGTCTATCTGCATTCGTCTTATCCAACAGAGTGATGCTGCAAAGGTGGACTGTACCAGCCCTACGTGTGTCAGCCAAGGCAAAGCTCTACAGGTGGCTCCTGCCCAGAGGTCCCCAGACATACCTACAGCAATTGCTACGAGCTCAGTGCAACTGCTGAACCTGCCTGAGACACAGGGAGAACTAATCTCAGTGGGTTTTCATTCCCTTGTAGCAAGACTGCCACCAAGACCACGCTAGCAAGTTTAGGGCTGGCTCCAGCATACAGACATACAGCACTGAAACCACTTACAGCGTTGCCTACTATAGAAAATCATACTCAAATAATCAGCAGGTGACACAGCCTCCCCTGACAAACTGCATTCAGTTCTGGTTACAAAAGTTTAAAGATCCAGCAGAAAGAGAAGACACAGAAAGATAGTTCAGTATGTTATCAGACACCTAGACAGTTTGGGTTAAAGATAGACAGAGAAGCCACAGTCTGAGAAAAAGAACTATCTCTAGAATAATAACAACAGAGAATATAAAACCAGGCTCCTTAGTTTGTCTCATGGCTGAGAACACAAAGACAAATGGGATTCAATAAAAACAAAAGGCAATTAATTCAAGAACCATAAAAAGAAATTATGTGCTATGGAGAATAAAATTGCATTGGTTTTCATTGCCAGAAAATATTGAGAGCTTAGTTGGATTAAATACAAAATTAAAAATTTAAACATTTATATGGAAGATGAAGGCTGGTTACATTAAACAGTTTTTTAAAAGTTAGGGTTGAAAACTCTTATACTTAAAAAAAAAAGGAATTACAAAAGGATAGTGCATAGTGTTTTAACAACACCTAGAGGACCAAGTACTTGTACTTCCATTTTTAACAATAATAATAATAACAGTAATGCAAGTAATTAATTTAAATGGGTCAAGAAAAAAATTCCCCAAAAGGAAAGGTTGTTAAAACTTGTTCAATACAAACTCACACATACTATCTGCTGGCCAACATTACAAAATACAGTCCTGTGCTGGCCAAGTGCTGCTCATCCAGCAGCTTACTTCCAGTAAGCCTCAGTGACACAGTACAGGAGTTTAGTTCGGAACACAGTCCCAGGTTAAACAGCAAAGAGCAATACTGGTTGCTCTGAAACAGGCCAGGACAATGGAGGAGAGTATTGGTAGGCTCATCTACAGCACCAGTAGGGTCTAAAAGCAGTGGAACGAGATTGGATACTTCCTTCTCTCCTCCTGGCTCAAGCAGGACTTAAGTACAAGGATTCTCAAAGCTTTCATGGTGACAAGATCTAGGAGAAAGAAATATTTTGAACTAGAACATGGGAATTTCAGAAGACAATGCAAGGCCTGTGTCTCACTTGTGTTATGTGGTAATTTATAGTAACTCCTGAATGGCCATCTGCTGTGTAGGCTTCGGGAAATAACCTCACAGTTTCAGTCTTTTGGGTGTTTCTATGCCTCTTGGGGTCATGGGTATAAACTGAAAGATCAAACCAAGTTAAACTAGAGATGTGACAGCAACCAAGGCACAGAAACTCTGTTTGAGCTGCTGTAGCATGCTGGCTCAGGTTAGGCTGAAGGTAAAAGCCAAATCCCTCCACATTTCCCAGACAAGTACTGATGCTGCCAGTGTGGAACTTGGCATTTAATCCCCCACAAGACCAGAGGGCTGTGACATAATTGCTCTCAGTCCTCCTGCCATTTTAATTCCTAGGAGATAAGGAGCAGTCTGCAGCTTGCATCTTAAGAGACTCTCTGCCAGCAGCCATAGGACAACACAGCCAGCGTGGAGCCAGGCACAGCACTGCCAGGGGATCAAGCCTGGCACTTCAGACAGGGTTACCAGCACAAGCTGCACTGAAGACACTCTGCACCTCGAGAAGAGGCACAAACAGATCAGGTTTGTCTCCAAGGCCAGAACCTTTGCAGAGGTTCTGACACTGCATGTTTTAAAGATTTCTACAATTCTTTGTTAAAACAAAGTTTCCAAGCAGGATCTTTAAACAGTCAATTTCAACAGTGGTAACCCTACTTTCCTATAACCTCTGGAGAGGGTGAATGGAACTGTTTAGTTTAGCATTCTCACAGAAAAACCAGCCACCTACCCAGGTCAGCTATTTTACAGAAGACAAAGCTTTAGGCAATCACTACTTACTGAATCCAAGGTGATTTCTAGAACTCTGTCACCACATGCCCTGTAACATGACATCACTAATCCACAGGCTGTGCTCTGCCCTCTGTTCTTGCCTTTGTAATGCCTAGATACTGAACACCTCGAGTGCAGCCCTTCCAGGCAGCAGGTCAGTGCTGGACCCAGTCACAGCCTCCCCTGCAGTGCATGAGCAAATCCCAAACATGCACATCTGGCACAAGTTCCACATGTCCCATCTTGTATTATTACTCCATGTTCAGGTCATTTGTTACACATCAAAGCTGTCTGCTCTGAGCAAACCTGTCTCCTCTCTGGCTTATCTACACACAGTGAGAAGACAGTGTGCACTGCATAGCTGTTAATGCACTTAGCCCTTCTGTCTAGCTTTATATTTTTTTACCTACTCAAGAATAATAAATTAACTTTAAAAAGTGCTTAAGGCATAAGAGGGAACTCTGTTCATTTGTTTGGATGAGATGGAAGGAAGAAATTTAAGTATTCAATAATCCCTGCTTTCTCTCAGCATTATTTCTGTTCAGGCTGAGAACTACAGCTTGATAGCACTGCTTGCATACCCTCGAGTTAAGCCAGTTTACTCCCACTGAGAGGAATGAAAAGAGAAATAGTGCAAAGAAGAGAAAAAAACAAAGAATAGCCCAGAGGTTTCAAGAATAGGACACACTTCAGGAAAGCAGGAAGCTGCTTTGCAGCACACTTACTGTTAGCACAAGGAGTGAGTAATTTGCTTGAGGTGTATCTATACCCCAGGAGTAATTCTATAATTTCATGGGAGAACTGTGAACACAGAGATATTAAAGACTAACAGCACAAGTAAAGGGCAGCTAATAACTGTGGTGAATAAGCTGCCAAGAGGAAGTCCCCACAGTGCTGTTAAATCACGATTCAACACCTGAATGTTTGAGATAAACATTACATTTGGATTTAAAGAAAAATAACATGTCTATTCAGCCACTTGAGGTCATATTTTTAAGTTCTTCACAGTAATCATAAGGGCAAGAAAGCTACTGTCTCTAAAAATGAAGATTTACTCCCATACCAACAACTAGGAGATGCTACTTTAAGGAAGCAAGAAAACAAACACACACAGAGAACCACTATAGTGAGAAAGCAGCAATAAAACCATAGCATCTGGCAGCTAGAAATGTGTGACAGAAGATTACAGCAGAAAGGATAAGCATCTCTTAGCAGGGCCAGACACTTGAAAGGGATCATATGGAAGCAGACGTACTATTCAGAAGAGAAAAGGTTCCCCCTAGAGACATAACAGGGAAGAAAAAAACCCCAGCTCAGCTCAAATCTTCTGATTCCTGGAATTGAAGAGAACTGTTATGAACAAATATCTGAAGATTTCCACTATGCCAGCACCTGGTGCCATCTTCCAAGCATCTCACCTCTCCTTACAGCATTTTTCAACTGTCCAAACATACAAACAGGAATAGATTTTGAGCAGCAGGAATCTCTCTCCTTCTACCGTTTCTGTGTGCCAGGGCAAAGGAACAAGTGTGATTGCATTACAGGACTCAGACACTTAGGGCAACATATACTTATCATTGTTACCAGTGTGCACCTGCTTTCTCTGCTTACAGATTACAGACTAAAGTGAAATCAAAGACTTTAAAGCATCAGTCATAACTGTTTTTCTTCCAGTTCTATATTAAAGTCCTTTGCCAGTGCCCGATGACAAAATAAATCTCCATCAGTCACAGACCAGAAGCCACAGCCTTCTGCTGCTGCAGGGCAAAAGGACCATAGGCTGAAGTTCCTAGAGCCCAGTCATTTTCATTTTAGCTTGGTCACTCTCTTGATCCAGGGTACGAATTTGCTGACCTTTGTGTACACACCAGGTGAATCTTTCCGACCACAGCCATATCCCCAGGAAGTGATGCCCAAAATGATCCAGCGCCCATTTGACCTTTGACACATGAGTGGCCCTCCACTGTCCCCTTGACAGCTGTCCACCCGTTTATCTTCAGAGAGGTTCCCGGCACAAATCATGCGGTTAGTGAACTTCTGCCCATAGCGGACCTCACAGTCTTCCCGTGGGAGAAGAGGCACCACCCCCTGCAGCAGAGTTCTTGAATAGGACTTCCCTGGAACAGAACAGAACAGCCAGACTGATTCATGTGCAGACTACAGCAGTGACCTGGAGCAACGGTGCTGCCTACAAAAACAGACACTTGCACACTTCATGTCAAGTCTGCAGCACAAAAAGAGGCTTAGCTCAGCACCTCTGAACCACTAGAACTGCAGAAAACAGTGATGCCAAGCCAGACCACAAAAAAAGGGCTGTAAGATCAAAGATATGGAGAAGAGGTTTGGAGAAAAAGGTTAGATCAAAGGATGAGTCTTACTCCTGGTTCTGCCAACAAGTAACTTGAGCCTTATTCAATTTATTTCACCTCTCAGAACCTCTGCTTCCTCCTCAGTAAAACACGGACAGTGTTTTCTCAAGTGAATAAATGCAGTAACAACTGTTAAGTGTTCAATCCTCAGAGAAGTTTTAGAAGATGTTTCAGAGGCATTCAAATATTATTCAAAGGAAGCTCACTTCATCTTTGGCCAGACTTGTCTTTATTTGATCAAATCTCTTTATTACCCCAAGGTTGCTCAGAACATAAGGCTCATGTGCTGTATTAGAGCATGACCTTTCTGTGCTCAAGGTTTATGTAAGTTCACAAGGTAGTAGGTAACTGCTCCTCTCACTTGGAAAGCTGGGTGTTGTGCATGGGAGGGATTCTAGCCACTAAGCCACAGCACAGCTTAAGTTAGTTACATGGCTAAGTTGCTCCTTGATCCTCGCCAGACATCCCAAGTGACATGTGCAACTGGCACAACTGACTCCAAAGGCAAATGTGTACTTGCAGTTAAACAGCTGGGGTAACAGCTAGAGAAAAAGCTGGTAAGGATGGGCAAGTCCAAAATCAACAGACAAGCTCCTGGGGCTTTTGACAGCAAGTCTTGATAAACATATGGCTTTGCTCCAGTCACAGCAGCCCCAGAAAGGCCTCCCAGGTCTCTTTTACCTAGGAAGCTTCATAGCAATGTGCTCAGCGGACAGGTACAAGCTGTTTTGAATCCAGTGCAGAAACCAGCCTCAGAGCTCATCTGTCCCTGCAGCAATATTGAGGGAGATTGAGTCAAAAAGAGATTCCTTCCACCTCACTTCTAAGCCCCCACACTTCACTACTACAGTATCACGAAGAAGGCAGGAGATCATGGAAACAGGAGGGCTTCCCACAGGCTTGGTATAGCAGCTCTGCACAGGCTGCTCCCTAAGGGGTCTGCTGTCAACAAAAACAGGTGCAGAAATGGGAATAAAGAGAGGACTGTGGCCAGATGGCAGCATTGGTCTCTGCCACAGCTTCAGAGCGATGCTATGGAAACCATTGCTTCCACTATGAGCAGACTCAAGAAGCCTCAAAATCAGAAGAAGACACAATGGCACAAAATCCACCTCACCTCCCCACTCCTAAACACCATGCACTGGCGCAGACAATGGAAGCAGTGAGAACACAGGCTTGAGCTGACATAAATTAATGGCCCATACAGGCTTCTGAACCCAGACTCCTCCACCTTTCTTGCCCCTCAAAGCACCACCACTCACCTGTGTCTCCCCAGCCAGAGATGATGCAGGCTTGCCTGTTGATGTCAGATCTCTCTTTCCTGTCGGGCAGGCAGACAGGCAGAACATGGCGATTGAAGGAGAGACAGTGCCCTTCTCTGCCCCGCACCCGGACCAGGGCTATGTCATTGTCATTGCTGCCAGCCCAGTAGTTCCTGTGCAGGACAATCCGCTCCACAGGCAGCTCCCTCTCAAACTCATCCTTCACGCCTGTGTGGTAATCGCCCACTCGCAGCAGGTAGCGCCGCACATCAACACCAAACCTGGAGAAAAAGAGACTAAGGATCTCCTACTAAGAGGGAAGCAGACTCATAAAAGTCTCAGTTGCTATGAGACTGAACCACCTCCTCACACCACACTGATAAATCAGTGACAGCTGCAGGACTGTGGGACCTCTTTAGCAGATCTGATCATGCCAGTTGTTGCAGTCAATGGGTGTCCCAAATCACCATCTACTATGCACAGGATTTTTTCCTATTAAGATGGCTATAATAGTTGCAACAGGCTTGTGAACTGATCTGTTGACAGTTCTTTAAAGCACTTAAAAATGCAAAATGCTGGTTCCCTTTAAGCTGTAAAGCCTCAAAGCTAAAAGGCCAGGTGTAAGCAGTGAAGGATAAAGCAAGTCGATGTTGAGTCATCCCCATAAGTACTCCAAGATCACAGAGATCATAACCTGAAGGTCTTGGTTTAGAAACTCTGCTCATGTGGTTCTACTGGGCTGGGAGGATAGCCTCATATGAGTTTATCTTGTTCATCATTGAGTATCCCTTGGGGCTCCCCACTCCCAAACACACCTTTTGAAGCAGTGGGCTGCAGTCACCACCCAGCAGCTGCTGATCAGTGTTGCTCCACACAGCAGACGAGTGTCTCGACGAAAACCCTTCAGCCGTAGTGAGGCTTGCCATGGCCAACCGCCTCTGATGAAGAAACAGAGAAATAACAGATGTCACATGCATGGGAGCCATTTTCCTTTCTTCCCATCCACTGCCCCATCTAGGCTCAGCTGGTGTGCATTCTTCCCTAGATAAGTCCACTGGTTCAAATCAAGTTCAAAAATCACCAGTGAAAATGCATTAATGTACTCAACGCTTGCCAGGCTATCTCCAGAGCCTGACAGAAACCCAGAATCAGTCTGGCTCTCCCAAAAATTACGGGGTAGTACCTGAGAGACTTGTTTCCACCTATGATCCTTTTCTTGCGACGGTGGAGAAGGCGCATCCCACACACACCAGACTCTGGACCTGCACAGCAAAGTTAGAGCAGTTGTGTAGGGACCTTCAGCTTAAATATCAGCATTTCTGTCACAGAGCCAAATACCATTCACCTTCCCTGAGGCCATTAATCCTCAAGGTAATCAACTGCACTGTGTTGTGCATATGGACTTCATGGAAGATTTGGTCCCATAGGTTTCCTCAGTTTCAGTGGAGGTGCTTATCTGCAGTCTCTATAGTCGTATGCTAGGAATGGGACCTATACCTATATATATCTCCTTAGTACTCTAAACACAAAAGCTTGCTTATGGTTGCAGGGTTCTAAGGAAGGCTGGGGAAGTTCTGCAGGCTCAAAGGCCTGACATGGGTGGAGCTCCTCAGACTAGTCTGGAGCACCCTGTGCTCCTAAGAAGAGACAATGAAAACAAGGAAAAAGTAGGAGATGCAGGACAGAACATGCTTATTTTGTAGGTGCAGTTTCAGCCAAAGACAAGAATGACAAGGAAAAACCACAAAAACATGCAGAGATCCCACAACTGGAGCACCAGGTTCTTGCATAGAAGAAATGGGCATATCACCTGTTCTGATATCTTGGACCTTCTCTTCCATGTAGTCACAGATCACACCAGCATCCTCACTGTGCCAGCAGCTGTGAATCCTGGTGTCAGACCTGGCACACTGCCCCAGGGTGTGCTCCGTGCCACTGCATTCTACGTTGTCCAGATGGATGGGCCCATGGCCTTCACCAAAATAAGCCATTGCTCTGGCTTTTGCTGTACCACTGCAATTAGAGAGAGGGTGGCTAATCTGCAGTAAGCAGGAGGCAAGTGAACGTGATGCACCAGTGCATTTTAAGAGAAATAATATTTATGTGTCACTGCACACACAGACAGCAGCACAGTGAGAACAGGACCTGCTCCCTCAAGCATATGCCAAAACTAAGAAACTAAGGCCCAAGAAACAAGTCCAGAAAGAAGTGCTCCCCCTGAGAACTGTTTCTATCTGTAGGATGCATGTATCACAGCTCTTACCTGAATCCCAGTTGCCTGCAGACCACTGTGGCGTCTCTGTCTGTCCAGTCATCATCACAGACACTGCCCCACTGCCCGTTCAGTAACACCTCAACCCTTCCCTCCTTGGTGCTTTCTCCATCCACCAGCCGTACAGGAGGCCCTGAAGGAAAAAACACGTGGGTTGCTGCAAGCAAAATCACCAGAAGTGTCAGGTGTCCAAAACTTGTGTTCTACAGAAAAAGATGAATCCCAGACATCAGTAAGCTTAAAACAAAAAGATAAGGGAAAAAAAAAGGAAAAATAATAAAGAAGTATGTCTATATGAAGACATTTTACCTCTGTGCTGAATCAGAAGACTACATACATAATAATTTATTTAATACATACTGGAAATCATCAGTGGATCATATTCTGAAAGCTGAGTAAAGAGGAGAACAAGAACAGAAGGAAAGTTATTAACTCCTGAGCCAAAAGTAGACAAGCTTAAACATGCCTGGGAAAGAAATCTATTAAATTGTAAAACTATTACAGTACTCTAAGCAAGAAAAGAGTTCTACATCCAGGAAAAACAAAAATGTTGGATTATTATTTCAATAACAAATGTCTGACAAACTGGAAAGTCTCCAGTAGGAAAGAAAAGGGAGAGTATCAGGCATTATATAAATGAGGACATTATGCTAACTTGAAATACCCTCATAATTTGAATTAAAAGTGTGCCATCCACACAAGGAAGTGCAAATTTTCACACAACAGACCCTTGCATCTGGAGTCCTCTTGGCAAGGTGTGACACTAATGTAACTACACCAGTTTCCTAAAGGATCTAGTTAAAGGGGTCCCACGAGCAAGGGGTCCCTGCACACAAAGGCATCCACTGTCCCTCAGCCCCTCAGGTTTGTTTCATAGGCTGCCAACACAACTCTCTCCAGTTTCCATTTATCTGCTGGTCTGGCCATAGGTCTGGTGGAGCCACAGCTCCATGGCTCTGCCCCAAGACAGCCAGGGCTCATTCCTCCTCAAAAAGCAGACCCCTCATTGAAGCAGCACAGGGAAAACTCCCACATCTGCCAGAGCCTCCAAGGGAAGGAGGCTTTCCCACCATCCAGGGCAAGAGCAAGGTGAGTTACCCAGACTGCCATCCATGACTGTGTTGCTTTCTGGGGAACAGCGGACTCCCAGATCTTCGGCATGTGAGCAGTCATGCTGCCCCCAGTTGCTGTGGGGACAGTCCAGGAGGGACAGCTCTGTCCCCACACATGCCACATCATCCAGTAAGATAAAGCCTTGCCCAGCAGCATAGTCCCCTTCAGAGGCCAGGGCAGCAGGACCACTAGAGGAAAGAAATAGAACATAACACAAGATTCATTAAAACTCTAAATGCCACAGAGGGACCCAAGCTCAGACCCAAACAGAAACTCCCCTGCAGAGCTTAACTATGATATTGGAGCCTCGTGACCTGAACCCCTCAGTGACACACAGGTTGGCAACCAAGCACCTTCACCTCTCACCAGCTTCAGTTTTCAGGGAGGCCTGCTCAGACAAGTCCATTTTCTAGTGACTGATCAAAGGCACAGTCAAAGTAGTACAGAGGGCCAGCAAAGGCTGCTTTGCAGACATGACAGCAGGTACATCAATTTGGGGAGGGGCTAGCAAAGCACACATCAAAAATACCAATATTTAAGTAATTCTATTTCTTTTTATAGGAACCAGCTACCTGGAATTGAAATGCAGAAAGCCGCAAACTTTTAAGAGATGACAAACACAGTATGCAGCTGAACTCAAAGGGAAAAATTTAATCTTTTTCCAGTCTATAAAGTTGAAGTTTACAAGGAGACCCTAATCATATTAAAAAATCCACAAACCCCCACTTTACTGGCTCCAAGACTACAGTATCCTGATACTAAATCTTCCCCAAATCATACCTGAAAGGACAACAGTGCAGCAATGGGCTGAAAGAAAAACCCTATTACTACTCTTTTTTTGCCAAGATGGTCTTTGTTTGGCTACAAAAGCAGGTGATACATTTAGCTGATGGAGCAGATGGGTGATATTATTTCACTGACAGAGCAGAGGGGGTGGCAGTGCTGAGCTGATACACCTGCAAATTTAAGGAGTGTTAAAGAGAACTTTCTGACTTTTCTGAGGGGTACATTAGCAAGTATCAAGCCTGTTATCTGCTTTCAAAACAGGCTGAGGTGAGAGAGAATAAAGATTTTTTTCCCCCTTGGAAAAGGTGCAGATACCTATTGGTCTTTCCTGAATTAAGCTGTATAATGGTAATAAACCTAGTAAAAACAGTATTGAAGGATTAAGGTCCAGCCTATCCCAGTGAAGGGTGGTGGAATTTAATCCCTGAAATTAGGAAACACAGACACTACACATGCTCTCAGTCCTACCTGAAGCCCAGCTGCCTGCAGACCACCTGGGCACCGAGGTCTGTCCAGCCATCATCACACACTGTACCCCAGTCTCCATTGTAATAAACTTCTACCCTGCCTTCACTGGGGCTGCGGCCACCAGCCAGCCTGACAGTGCCCTCTGCAAGGGGGAGAGAGGAAAAGGTCAGCACTCCGCATTGCTAAGTCTCTGTGCAGCTCATGAGTGGAAGAAACCAGAGACACACATATCTTTGGGTACTCAAAAAAACAAATGTTCATTGTTCATCAACGTGCTCGTCTGTCAGGGGAGGATTCATCTCAGCTTTTCCATACCAATCAAACTAAATAATGGGAACACCCCAAAGTCTGCCTCTGGTCCATTCCCATTTGCTGCTGCTCTCTGCCTCCACATCTGGCAGCTCTTGTGGGGGTTCTGCAGAAGCTCTGCAGAACCCTGAACCAGGGGGTTACCTGCTGAGCCAGCCCCGTAATATTGGGGTACGACCGACCACATCTGACTGGTAGAGCCGAAGATCTGTACCTGTGAAAGGGTCACAGGAGACCCCAGCATCTTCAATGTGGTCACAGTTTTGCTGTCCCCAGTCACTCTTCTTGCACTGGTCAAGTGAGAGTTCATTGCCTGAGCACTGCACTTCATCCAGCAGGATTGGGCCAGATCCCTGCCCATAGTGAGCCCATGACAAGGCTTTTGGGGTCCCACTGCAAACATTACAGACACGTATGCTCAGTAAGGAAGGTCACAGTCTTATGCCCTGAGATTCTGCCTTGCACAGGGACTCTCCTATGCTAAGTCACTGTCCTCCCATAGACCATCCATCTTTCTGACACAGTGGAGTTGCCATCTGTTAACCAAAATATGTTTTTGGAAAGTTTGTAACAAGTCCTTCCAATAAATAACAAAAATGTGCCTACAGCATGAACAGTTCAAACACATGGGAAGTTCTGAGAAAAATGATGTAACATTAGTTTCAGTTACAATCTCAGTAACAGGTGAAACTCTCAAAGTTTGAGGGGTCTCAAACTTGAATCATCTATTTTAAATCATCCTGTACCGATGTGATTTTCAAGAAAGCTCAGGATACAACAGCTCCCAACCACGGAACGGCACAGTGGAGCATGAGGTGCTCTCTCTTGCTTTCCCCTCCAAAGAGGATAAGGGCAGTCAGTGAAACTGGACGTGTTTAAACTTAAACAAGTAAGCAACTGCAGTCCACATATGGAAATCACCATGACAAGTTATTACTGAGGCCAACAAGATTTGCATTAGGATAAGTCTGCAAAAATAATGAACTGGAGTCAACACAAATAATCCTTAGACAGGAATGCACCAACTTTTTTTTTTTTTCACAGTATAAATCCATAAAACTGACAGGAATGAAGTAAAAAATCCCTTTTTAGGATGATCAGTCCAGAATTATCTTTCCCAGAGTTTCTCTATATCTCCAATAGAAAGGGCTGGTCATATAATGAAGGGACATGCTCTCATGTTCTTCATTCTGCTTAATTCTGTTGCCAGTCCATGACACACAGCAGGGAAATTACCTGAGTCCCAGCTGTCTACAGACTACTTCAGCATCCCGGTCATCCCACTGGTCGTCACAGATGGTGCCCCACTTGCCATCGTGGTAAACCTCCACTCGCCCTTCAAAGCTCTCCTTCCCCCCAACAATACGCAGTGGGGCACCTACACCTGTGCTTCGAGAAAGGGAAAGAGAGCACAACAGAACAAGACAGAGACAACACACATCCAGCAGTTCAGGGTATAGAACCATTCACTGGCCAGAGGAGCTCTTGGGATGCTCTCTTACCACATCCTCCTCCCTAGACCCCCCATAAGCTCCCATGATTGCAGCCCACAGTATGGGGCACTGCTGGTCCAGGGATGGCTCTAAAAGGCTGATGTGCTGACTGGGAGTTTGCTGCCTGCAGACAAAAACCTGGCTTGATAAAAAGGGGATGTGGTCATACACAACAGTCATCTCTGGGTGACTGTAGACATATACCCCTTCTGAGTATTTGGGATTGGGAAGGGATAGATAATTTTCCACTGGAAGGAAGAAAACCACCTACACAGCAGGTGAAAGAAGAACATTTTCCAATTATTTTCTCTCCACAGCTTCATGACCTTAGATTTTACATCTTATCAGCAACACTGATGGAAGAACCAGGGAGCAAATCTCCCCTAGATATTTACCTTCTGGAGGAACACAAGTTACCATGGCACTCCCCTGCTTACAAGCTCCTGACACAGCTTCCTGATAGCCACACTGCAGCAGGGCTTTCTCATCCCCATGGCAGTTTGCTGATTGCAGGTGCAGGGGAACAGGCCACGGTCTAGGATGACTCTTCTTCCCAGCTGTGCCAATCTCACTGGTACAGAGAATGCAACAGAGCAATGAAATGCTGTAGCACAGCTTGACTTCTAAATTCCCTCAATGTTGTGACTCTCCAGTCTAGTTCTGACATTTCACTTCCCAGTGTGCCCAGTTGATTGGAAGGGCATAGAGGCCCATAGTGGCCATTTACAGTCTAATGGGAAAGCACAAGCAATTACAAAGCACTTCCCACCACCTAACCCTTTTGTGTGCCTACTTACTGCAGAGGAGCTGGTGTAGACAGAAATGGCACCCTCATTTGAGAGCAATGAACAAACCCATCAACAGACTCAAACATCCAAATATCTGATTCACCTTCTTCCTTCTATGTGGACCTTATCTCCTTGCTCTTTTGAAATTTGAATGTCCAAATCCCAGATACCCAAAGAGGGTTCATACTCTTAAAATTTCTATTATATCATTACCCTAAGTCCAGCTGGTGATAGTAAAAAGGGGATGCAACTCACAGCTCACTCATTACAGTCTGGAGCATGAAGCAGAAAATACTGTTTTAAAAATTCTTGCAAATGTTGATTGGGTTGGGCATAGCCACAGAAAGATAACAGTAGGAAAGAACCCTGGAAAGTGGGAAATTAGACCCCAAAACAAACTCCTTTCCCCCAGCCAACTCACTTTGCCAGAAGGACTGTAACCACAGACACTTTTCTTTCAAAAACCACGTGAGCGCGTAACTCTCACAACCAGACTGAGGTTCCCACCTGAGACCTAGTTGCCTGCAGACAACACTGGCATCCCAGTCAGTCCAGTGGTCAGCACATATGGTACCCCACAGTCCACTGAAGTACAGCTCCACACTACTATCTTCAGTCAACCGCACAGCACCTTCCAAAAGAGATGAAAAAAACAAAAAACCCATCTGCTATCTGCTGATGGAAGTTTCAGACCAGCAAGTCTTGGACTTGCATGTAGTTGTGCTGAACTGCACTTAGCTTCGCTCATCCCTGTTTTGCTTGTGCTGGCACTAAAGTGACTTGTATGAACAAGTCTGAGATGTGGCAGCTTCCCAGTTTCAGCAGTGGCTGCTCAGGAGCATGGCTGGTGCTATGCTGGTGCTATGGTTCTTTTCAAAGCCATGGTAATATCAGCAGGAAACTTGGCTTTTGCCACAGCTCCTGGATTCTCCTTCTTAGAAACGGAGGTGATTTTACATGCTACCTTGAAAAGCTGTATGGAAATGACAGGCTCTCTAATTACTTCTGACACTCCACAGATCTATTTCCATCAACCACTTCATCTGTATGAATCACTGTTGCTACAGCACGTTGTTCAGTAACAGCAGCTGAATCCTCTAATTTCTCTAAGAAAAGCAAGTGGCAATGTAAATGCCTTCACCACAAATATCTGCCACTATTTAGACAGCACAGCTCCTCGCTCAGTTATGTACTTGGAGAAGGACACACCTTCTGTCTGTAATACCTCAGTGCAGGCACACAGCACCACTACACTTGAATCCTTCCCTTTAATGAAGCCATCTTTAAAAGCACATCCACTGGCAAGGGAAAAGACTTTGTCAATTCATTTATTAAACTGCGGCTTCAACTGTTCTGCAAAATGTAGGAAAGGCAAGGAAGGTCAGAAAACAGGAGGACATTTTCAAGAATGCTGCCTAGCAGCCAGTGCATTAAGAGAGCTCAGCTCTCTTGCTTGCCTCAAAGTAAGCAGCAGTCCTTGTGTCAGCACCGAGGAAGTTTAACACAAGCCCATGACCTACCTTGCCACAGAAGATTTACAAACCTACCCACAGATTTGTTCTTGTTATATTTGAACTGCTACACTTACATGAGGAATGCTCTGATACGGACACTTAAGGAGCAGGAGTGGGTTGTTTTCCACATAACTAAACTGTTTTCAAAGCAGCCTAAGTTAGCAGTAAAAAAAAAAAGTCTCCTTGTAGGAGAATAAAACATCTATACAAGGCATTACAGCTACAGCAGCTTAAATCCACCCCCTACTACATACAGACGTTCTTCTCCCACACAGGCTGGCCTCTAGTACTAATTATTTCAACAATTCATTACAGTTACTGTACTGTGCTTCTTCCACAGGGTGTTCCACCTGCCACTTACAAATCTGTGTAGCACACATTTCTGGCCTCAGCCCCTGAGCAGTGCAGCCTGGCCACTGGCAGCGACTCACAGCCCTTACCTTGGTTACAGTCACAGTTGGACCAGCCGATGGCCCCCGATGAGAGCCGGTAGAAGCACCAGGGTGTCGTTCCCCCATCTGGGTTCCTGCACTGGTTGTGGTCCCCCAGGCCACGGTCCGGGTACTGCTGGACATAATCGGGGAACTCTGCCCAGTTGAGGCACTCTGCCCCAGCCTCAGTGACCGCCAGCGAGCCATTGTAATACCCCAGGGGTCCAACAGCACACCCGCTGGATGCTGCACACAGGAACAGAGCTGTTAGCATCACTTAAGGCACCACACACTGAAGCTCAGTGTGAGGGGTACCAGCTGGTTATTTGAAACACCTCCCATGTCTGCAGTCTCCATTCATTGCTGCTTCCTTGATTTCAGTTCTATCACTCTTCAAGGCAACTGCTCAAAGAATGTTTATAATACTCACTATCTAAACCACAATTTGATCTGAAGTAAAGAACTGCTCAGACAGACCTTTGGAAAGTGTTAAGTCTGGGCCCAAACATGGACAATTTGAACTGTTTCCCATTACTGTACATCCAATAAATGTACTCACTTTGGAGCACCACTTGAGCATGGCACACTCCACCACTTCCTTTCCCACTTGCTTTGACATCTGAAGTAAGATACTCTCAAATTTGATCCTAGGCTCTCTAGAATGTTAATTGCCTGTCCAAACTGAGGGAAACTGAGAAGAGTTTAAAATTAGCTATAGTTTCATTCCGTAAAGCAGGACAGTGGGAAATGCCATTGTATTTCATTTTATGTATGCTCCCTATACACATCAGTATCACAAACGGGCTTATCTGAACTTGGCCAATGTATAGGAAGAGAAAGGGAACTTATTCTGGGGGGAAAGTGCAGGTGCCAGTGTTCCAGTGGCCACGTAAAATATTGTAAAAATAATGTAAAAATATCCAATAATTAATTTAATATTCTCTTTAACAAAAGAAGAAATCTCTCCATTCATAACCCTGAAATTAAAAGAGGGAAAACAGACCCAGGTTCTGTATGAGGGTAGACTTTCTACAGCCCATAACAAGGGAAGAGTAGACTGAGAAAGGGACAACAGTTACAGCTCTATTCACTGAATAAACAAAAAGAAGATAACACTTTCAAAAAACCCTTCTGCAGTAAGGACACATCGGGCAAAGAGCAAGGGTAGAAAGAAACTTTGCATCATGTCATTTGCCTTCTAGCCACTGCCAAGCACAATAAGAAGAGGTGGGAAGTGACAGCTGAAGGTTAAATGCAAGGTACAAAATGAGAAGCAGTTACAGGTATGTGTCTGGTAAACATACCACATGCTTTGCATCAACTGGGACCCTCAGAGGGGGGTGTATGAGAATTCAGTAGTTATTAGAGCAGAGGAAAGGTGAATACACAAAAAAGACTGAGGCCTTTGGAGAAACAGATGAAAAGAAAAGAACATGTGGGAGGAGCAGGGAACTGCAAGAGCATTAGACATGAAGACACAAAAGTGGTCTGGCCATGTTGGTGAGAGATAAACAGACACTGAGGCAACAGAAAAGATTGAAGAAGTGATGGAAAAAAAGGAAGAAGGCCAAGTAGCAGTGGTTCATCGTGCCTATGGTCTCAGATCACCGCTGCAGGAAAGAATCTGCCCAATTAATTAATAACTTCTTGTTCTTACCTGCACTCTGCAAATGGTTTTGGTTGGGCTGAGATCCCAGGAAAGCCTGGGAAAAGAAGAAGAGCAAAAGCAGAGATGATTATCCGATGAAATAAACATAAGCATGTCCTAAAAGCAGCTCAGCTTTTTGCAGCTTTAGGCAAACACACCCTAGTAACCAGTCTCTTCCTTGCTTTCCCCATTGCTCCTCTTCAAATCTAATCATAGCTCTGTCCACTAACAGCAAAATGAATAATTACTGGCCCGCAGAGATTTACTCTAGCACTGCATTACAAGACTCTGCTTGGTTTTTTTCCAGTACACTTGGAAGTCTGAGGTGCCTATGGAAAGGAAAGCTAGAAGAAAATCATTATTATCAGTAAGAAAAAAAATGAATAACCAGTCATTCTCTCTCCATTTACAGGATAAGTCATCTATGGCCACAGTAGCAGAGATATATCTATGTGATAGGAAGATGCCCCCAGGCAGGTATGTGTCTGGTTAATAAACATCTATGTACAGTCAGAAACATCTAAAGAAGAAAATCCAACAAGGCTTTTTGAGGATTTTCTTTTTAATACTTGAAAATATGATATGGCTTATGGTATTATCCAACGGGCTTAAATACCTAAAAACAAAAAATATGAAACAAAGTCCTGAAATTTCTAACATCCTGTCTGGACCCAAAACTGCATTTCCTCTTATAGGCAGTGTTTTTTGTGGTTATAACTTCACTTTTGGCTGAGAGATAGGGATCTCCACTCAACACCACTACAAGGTGTGCAAGCAAATGCAAGATCTTCACAGATCTAGAGTGAAAAGAAGAAACTGTACATGTTTGTGCTAGCTCCTTGTAGTTTAATTAGTTTCTAAATATTTTTAATGAACATTTCTAATACTTTTATATGAACAAAGACTTGTAATTCACAGAGCAGAGGTGTGCAGCTAAAGAATATTAGCTACTGGTAACAGTTGTGGTTTTCTTCAAAACGCAGTAATTTTGCCTCTCTTAAATTTGGAATGAAACCAAATCCACTTCTGGAATAAGCAGAGGTAATTCCCACAGAAACCTGACACGAACAACACCTACTCAGGTCAGATGACATTTTCAAATCAAGCTTATGAACATCATCCAGCAGGTGTTGACAACCATGGCCAAGCTACAGCATCACCCTCCAGAAGTCAGAATGTGATACCACATATTGAAGATGAATTCCTGACAGGTTCAGAAACAGCACATCAGGTCTCAAGTCCATATGCACAAGGGATGCACAGATAAAACAGTATTTAACTGAAAAATCCTTTCCAGCCAAAAGTCCATCTACCTGCATGTATCAGGCTGCTGCAAGCCCACATAATGGTTTGTGAACCAACAATGCTGAAAGACTTATCTGAGGATCTCAAAGCTCTTTGCAGAGAGAGGAAAGTGAGCTAAGCTGCACTTTTGTGACTGCACCAAACAGGTGACTGAGCCACAAACCAGGTCCCTCAGCTCCCAGTTTTCAGTGTACACCTGCACACACATGCAAACCTGCAGGTGATAGAGGGATGGGTCAGACCAATAACAGGAAATATATGAGAGTCTGAACCCACTCTTCTTGGAGCCGGACCATAAACAAAAGTACTGCAGTCCAAATAATACACTTCTATTCTAATGAAATATTAGTTGCTGCCAGTTCCTGTAGCAGCTTCCAAAATATCCCAACTCTGACCATCACTACCAATAAAATTAAGTGCAAACAGCCTGTGCTGCAGGCATTGTCCCAGGTCCGTGTGGCTATAAATCATCTGTCCACAAAAGCAAGAGGGGCAATCAGCAAAGAACAGAAACAAAGGATGTCTCCTGACAGGGTCACTGCAGAGCCTGAGAAACATAGGAAACCCAGGCCAAAGCATTTGCAAGCCCTTGTGCATCCTGCTTTCCTGCTTTGTTTCTTTTTCTGAATTTCATATGCTCAATGAAACAAATCCCTCCCCAAGCCCCCAGCCCTTCCCAGAGACCACAGCTGCCTAGATGCTCTAGAAAACACATTCGAGTAATAACAAGATCCACTTACAGTGAGGATATTAAGAGACATATGACTTCTTACAAGCAGACAGAAAAATAACCATTTCTTACCTCCACACATCTGAGACAGGATAGCAGACTCAAGAGCTCCATCAGAAGCCTGAGCATTTTGGAGATCTCCATCCCTCCTATACAAAGTGGGCAGAAGGTTCCTCAAGCATCACATTCTCGTTCAGCTGTCGGGCTCTGCTTTCCCACACCAGCCGCTCCGCACCCAGGGGAGCAGGATGCCTTTTCCATTTCTACACAGGGAAAGGAATGTAAGGGAAGGGATCAAAGTTCCCAGCAGCATCTTAGAATTTCACTTTCTCCTTCCTTTCCCCATCTCTTCTCCTTGAGTCTTCTCTTCAGGAAGGGGGAAAAAACGGGAGAGAAATAAGGAAGGACAGCATGCCCCAGAATTTACCTATCGCATCTGAGAGCAGGAGGAGGGAGCGCAGGCGGTGGGGCGCACCCTCAGCCCGCTCCGCTCCCCGCTGTCCCCTCCTCTGCCCAGCCTCCCCCGAGCTCCAGGTACGCGCTTCTCCCAGCGCCAGCCCCCGCCTCCTCAGCGCCCGGGCCGCCGCCCGCTCCTCTCCTGCAATCCTTCCTTCCCGCAGCTGCCTCTTCCTCCTCTCCCCGTGGCACAGAGGCTGCAGCACGGCGAGGAGCTGGGGCTGCGTCCTACTGGAAAGCCCCCGGCAACAACCGGGAAAGGAAACGGCGTGTGCGCGCACACTTGCCAGAGATTAGACTTCTTGGAAGGAATCTGGACTTTATCCCCCCACCGCTGCCTCTTCGATTACCTGCTTGCAGCTTCCCGAGGTCAGGTCTCCTCATATTTGAACCCAGGTAAATGGGACCCAGAAAACTTTGCGTTAAGCAGCTTCCAGATCTCCCCAGGGAAAACCCACAGGTGGCACAGCCCTCTCCAGGGTGCATTCCCAATTTTCAGCCTACATCTTGCCCCCATGGGTATTGCCTCCAGAGATCTTTTCCGTCAAGCTTCCCCTTGACCATGGGCTTTATTTTCCCTCAGTTGGCTAGGATGCTCTCCAGAGGGTTGATCATTATTGTATTACCATGAACAGTCCCAAGGCGGGGGGGGGGAGGGGAGGGTGTTAGTGTTTTCAGCTTACTGCTCCTACATATGCATTAGGGTTCAAGGCTACAACAAGTTTTTAACACTATTAAATCTTAGAAGGGAATTGGTCCATTTGAAGCTGTTCAATCTCGGATTTTTTTTTTAAACATTCCCTGTGCTGCTTCTCAGCTCAGTCTAATGGGCATTTCCTATACTTACATTCTGATTTTGGAAGGATTAACTCCTGATATTCTGCAGCATGAAACATGAAGGTCACCTTAAGAAATGAGCTCACTTCTGGCCAAGTCTGCTAAGTAGCACTTCCAAAGACACCTTCAGCATAAAAACAAAGAATGGGCTGCTAAAAATCCATTGGCTTGACAAAAAGCTGCTTTTTTCCCTCCTTCACTTATTACTCATTACTCACTTCACTTGACAGTTTTGTGTTGCCTCATCCTCAGTCAGTCACAAGGAAATTTCACTACATGCTGGATCTTTTACAGGAGTTGCTGAGTGGTAAGAAGGAGCTCTTTCTGGAGTACACTTGGCCAAGAATTGCACTCAGTTAATTAGGAGCAAATCTCCTATATCCTTGTAGTGAGGGAGGCAGATGATCAGGGCAACAGAGGACAGAAATAGCTTAGATGCAACATCATGCTGTCACTCTCAGGAAGCACTGGTAAAAAGGAACAAAATAAAAATACAGGACTGTTGGAATTTAGAACCACTTACTCCAGTGAAAACACAAGGAAATGATATAGTGGAGGCACAAACAGAAAATCTACAATCATTCTGAGAAATCTGCTCCTTAGTCAGGAGCAGAAGTTATTGATGCTCCTTCAGAACTCCCTCCCGTAAGACACTCACTGTTTAGCCCTCTGACACATAGGCTCAAAACCTCTAGCAAAAGCCTGCACTGGCTTTCTCTCACAGTAGCTTCTAAGTTGCTTCCCTCTCAAGGCAAGGTTTTCCTAGATAAACTGATTTCCTAGATAAAGGAATTTTAAAGGAAACACAGACCAGTGCACTGAAAGCAACAGAAGTCCAAGTCTGTATTCAATTTTTGGAAGAACGATGAACTGTGGACAGATAAAGTGGGGTTTGCAGTTGTCTCCTCTGTGGGAACTATTTCCTTCTTGCCAAGACTCCCCTGGTTTTCTGGCACATGTAATGACATTTTCTTGAGAGGTAGATCTCAGGATTCTCAAAAGCTTCTCATGGCTACATGGCCCTCTCCAAGGTAGAGGAAGACAAAGAAATTATAGCAACATAACTACGTCAGTTTAGATCGGTAATTACAGATAAAGTAAAATATATGCTGAACTTTCTTGCATGGGCAAATTTGAAGTAGTTGTAAATATCTAAGTCCACTATTTAATACTAATCACCTCACCCTGATATAAGCACAGTTCTATTATAATAAGCCTATGATTCCCTACAGAGTCTTTCTGTTTTGCTTTTTCAAGATTATTCTGATTTGACATTTCAGAACAAGAAGTACCATCTTCTAAAATGTTCTTGGCTCTCTGGAATTCAACCCATTTCTCCTGAACTGGCAGAACTACTATACATCAAGACCAGCTGAAATATTAATGCTTCCTCCATAGAGACCTTCAGTGAAAGCCTAAAAAGAGAGGTAGTTAACAGCAATCATACCAGGGCTGGTATAATACTTAAGCTGTGAGGAACAGGAATAAGATCAAGGAATTCCAGCAGATTTGCTTAAATCCTGTAAATCCGACTTAGGAGGGTAGAACAGCTAGTCAGCTTTTGTTTAATTCTTTCCCCACCACGCAGTCACATACAGGTCTCTGCAGCAATGTTCTTAACCAGTGGGCTCAGCACCAGAACCCAGTTTTATTCCCCAGCAACAGCATCACGGAGCTCAGAAAGAACAGTGTCATTCCCTACAGTTACACACATGAACTATTAGTGGAGTGACCCTGATATGAGCATGTCACAGAATGCATTTAAACACCTACTGTAAGTTTAACAGTGAGATAGGAAAAAAATGGCAGCAGCTGAAAGTGCCAAGGGCAATCAGTAACTGGAGGGGTTTTCGTTACAGCATGGCATCTTGAGGCAAAAGACTTGCTACAGTACTTTTAAAGGAAGCACTGTAAAACCTGGGTGCACGTGAAAAGCATTCTGTTTCCTTCTTTCTTCCTCTAAATAAATGAGGACTGGAAAACCTTAGCGTAGTAATTTCAAGACTACAATAGACATGTAAAAGGTCAGACAGAAACCCAAACCCTTCACTGTATTTCTGAAGCTCACTGTGAAGCACTATGATCCAAAAATAGCTGTTCAGATCAGTGGGAGCTGTGCAAAACTTCAGAAGTAAAACCAGAAAAAGGTACTGGCTTCTCTATTACAGCCTCTTATATAAAAGACAGTTCTTCACAGACAGCAGAATTTGGTACATTCAGCACAGGTGCTATCTTAAGAGGTGCAAAATTATTTTTGTATTCAAAGTTTTAATATGAAGAAAGAAAAATCATAATCAACAGAGGTGAATCAGTTCCTCACTCCCAGTCTAGCTTGTCTCCTTCAGAAATAAAGGAACAACAAGTAGCATTTCCTTTCAGTGTCTTTTGGACTGAAAATGCAGAATGTCATAGAACCAAAGTGTTTTCGCAAACTTAGATGTGGACATTATGTTCTTACTGACCCCAAGTTCTCTGAAAGACCCAATTATGCCATAATAGCAACAACAGAACAAGCTACCCTTGAATAATCCACTCATGAGGCATTTTAAGTTATAGTTAAATGAAAATTTCTTCAACAACTTGAAAGCATTCACCTGACCAAAATTCACAGGATAAAACAGGTATCAGCCTGGGGCTCCAGAGAAGTCAGCTCCAAATCCAGCAAATTCTCCAGTCACCTGTGGGTAATCACACAGTCTGTGTGTGCCTGACTCCCTTCCTCCTCTGCTTTTTCTACATGCCTGAAAGAATTACTGATATAAATGGTTATAACAGTAGTTTTCCAAGACACTGCATTTTTCTCAGCAATTAGGTGCAAGTACTGAAGTTCTGTGGTACTGTAGCAGAACCGCCCCCCCCACCACATCAAAACTAATAATTCATTACATGATTTCAGTTACCAGTTAATGCTTGAACTTTCTCTCCCTCTTTTGGTTTTTTTACCAAAAAAACAGTGAAACATTTTGTTGTGGATTATGAATTGCTCAAGTCAAACACTAGTCTTGCATTATTTTATTATAGCCCAGACAAAATAATTAAACTGATGTGGCACCATACCTGTGCCATCTGCAAATCAGAGATCCTAAATCATAAGCGTCTATGTTAAAGTTATAACTGATACTTACCAATGTATTGTGTATTAACAAGGTACTTTGCTGGAGATTTTGTTCACATTCTACAGCCTTTTTGTACGACAGCAGGAATTAAAAAAAATTTCAAGAGGAACCAAACTGTGTATCCACTCCTGTAGGAGTACAAGCCATGAGATTACTAGCAATTTTCAGTTGGCTTAGTGTTTGAACCTGAGCACTTCTTGAAAGCAGCTCCAAAGCTAGGTAGGAAGCTCACGTGTCAGGAAAAGTCACCCCCTAACCGTTAGGAATGCATTTAAATGCATTTCTAAAAGGTTTTTTTCAACAGTGAGGACCCCAAGTAGGCTAGTTCTGGCTAGCTGAACAACACACTGCAGAAATCCTAACACTGCAAGACCCAGGAATTTCTTGAACAAAATCAGCTGATACTCAAGATTGGTGTTTTTTGCTCTGGAATCAAAAGAAAGGTCAAGATCGACAGAGCAGCGCTGACAGATACTACCTGACATCAAACACTCACTCAAGTTGACTTTTCTCTTTTTTGCCAAAGACTCCAACTTTAATTACTTGTCCACAGTCCCTTTAGTAAAGCACATTATATATAATATGTGATCTGAGGAAACCTCCTCAGCAGCTTGTTCACTTTGCTTGAAGGTAAGTTTCCCTTCGATGACAGGGTGTCCTCGTTTTGATTCCTGCGCTCTTTCTGAAAGACAAAAAACCCCCAAAACCCCTTAGCTTATCATAATAGTATTATTATATTAATATATAATATTATATAATTAGAAACATCTAATTTCTAAACAATATGAAATTCATTTTTCAAGATGTCTAGCCTTCAAAGTCAGAAAAAGCCTAAAAGAGCTCCTAATTTTCAGAGAATCGAGAATTGCCACAATGACCTCACATATCCTGAAAATTGTGTTACGAGGATTACTGAAAACATTGGTTATTTCTCTACCAACTTGTCTCCATCCTCCCTCCTGCAATCACAAAACTATTTACAGACTTACGACACTGGAATTTGGGAATCCCAACTCACCACTCTCCCGCACTGTCTAGATAATGCAGGTATCAGATCAGCTATTTCTTAATTGTATGAATCAGCAGTTGCGGAAACTTGCCTGTACTGTACATCTCCCCCATTACAATACAATTCACATGTTGCATGCAACCTCAGCTCCCTCAGCCGCTCCTCACAGGCCTTGTGCTCCAGACCCTTCACCAGCTTCATTGCTCAAATAAGTTAGAGCACCAATCAAACTGTTCAGACAATATTACTGCTGGCACACAAAAAATGACTGGGGGCTTCCTCCTTCCCTACTACTAGCCTTTAGGAATACAGAAGAGGCTTTAATTACTTCTGCCTTTGCCACACAGTCATAGAACACCCGGATCTCCTCGGCACAAGCGGCGTCGTTGAAGTCATTCTGTTTCCAGCAGGCCATCATTACTGACATCTCCGTAATGCAAGTCGCCTCTAGAAGGGAAAGACACAACCAAAAGTCTCAGGTCTTTGGGGTTTTATTCTAGAAACCTCCACAGTGCATAAATCTCCAGACAGAAGTTTAAGATGGGGTCGAGGCAGGTGAGAAAATGCAGCACTAAAGATCTCAGCTTTGCTTTGGGCAGTTGTCGCCAGCACGAAGATTAGCCCCGCTGCAGCCATCCAACATCTGACTGAATTCTTAAGGTACGTGCTATGCTGCGACGCAAGAAAGTGTTTTATATGCGTGACTCACATACGGAATAGCACAAGAAGCAGACTTTGGGTTGCAGTGTGAGGAAACCATGCTTTCCACTGAACCCGTGCGCTAATTCCATGACCCAAACCAGCCTCTCCCCTCAGCAGCCCCGCAGAGCACACCGTGCCAGCAGCAGGACC
>VZRE01013487.1:1875001-1890799 GCA_013396775.1 Cephalopterus ornatus | reverse complement strand
GCCCTGCCGGCCCACGGCACGGGAAACCCGCCCCTCCGCGGCGCGGCCGCCATCGCCCACCCCCATCCTGTTCATCCGGGCAAAGGGTATTCCACGAAAATAAAGTAACTTCCCCACAGTTTCCGCGTCAGACGGAACGACTCAGTAACAGCTGAAGCAGTCCGCACCCCAAAACTTTTTTCTGTGGCAAACCTAACCAAGGAAGGAGCAAACACACTCTGCTCTTCAACCAGAGCAGAAGAAATCATGATTGTTTCAAATAATTCAAATGGAACTTAAGGAATCATAGAATGTGTGAGGTTGAAAAGGACCACAGCGGCTTGTCTGATCCAACCTTCCTGCTGAAGCAGCGCTATCCTAGAGTCCACGGCACAGGACTGCGTCCAGCTGGTTGAGGGAGACTCCACAACCTCCATGGACAATGTTCCAGTGCAAGGTCAGCCGCACAGTGAAGTTCTTCCTCGTATTCAGGCAGAACTTCCTGTGCATCAGTTTCTATCCATTACCTCTTGTCCTACTGCTTGGCACATCAAGAAGAGCCTGGCTCCATCCTCTTGGCATCCCTCCCCCTTAGATACTTACACACTCTGATGAAGCCCCCTTTCAGTCATTTCTTCTCAAATTCTTTTGCAACTGTATGGAAACTTTTCTTGGTGCTTCAAACTTGCATCGCTTAACTCTCAGCCCTTCATCTGTCTCCATTACATTACAGCTAGATATGTATTGCTCCTGCTGTTCCTTCCAAGAAGATACTGAAACTGCTGCTTCTGAAATGGTGGTGTCGTTCCCACAGCCTCATACTCAGTGGTGGAAAATCCCCTTGTTCCCAAAAGCTTCTTCTCTAGGGTAGTTCTGGAAGTCAACTCATCTGTCAGGTTCTGGAGTGCTTATGTCCCCAGCTGAAAAAGGCAGGCAATATGGAAGGCACAGGAACATTTCAAGGGCTGGGGTACAAACAGGTCTCAGCACAACAGGAGGGACAAGGTAGATGCTGAAAACTGAGGAGTTAGACATCAAACACTGGAGACATAAAGTACTCAGATCCTTGTCATAAAGTACTTACTGAATAAGCCATTTTACCACTGTATCAGGGCTCTTCAGGCACCAACTATCTCCGTTTTGTACTGGAGGCCAAACCAAAGATGCTGGAAATAATTTTTTTTTTTTTTGCACTGGACATTGATTTGGATTAAAATATATTCAACATCCTAGCTATAGACATAAACCCCACTCCCCTTGCCTCTGCATATTCAAGGAAGTTAATAAGACATTAGAAATTCTATTAACTTGAGCCAACATCACCAGACCTATATCAGAACATGGTTACTAGAATTTACTGCATCTGCAGACAGTATATTCTGGTATATCCAATTCTATAATTATTTTTGTGTTATTTTTATAACAGTATATTCTTAAAGTTCAATATAAAGAGTATGAGAAGACATTTTCATGTAAAAAAAAGATTTCTTTTGGCCCTCTTTAGAAGTAAATTTCCATCTAAAGTCCAAATTCAAACACTTTATCTGGGAGTTCTGAAACGTTTTGCTAAGCAGGGTGTTTCTCTAATTCCATTTTTTCTGAAAAGACAGGAAACAAGCTATCTTTGAGCTGGACTACTAGCAGAGAAGACGCAAAACAAGCTGACACCTTCAAGTTAGGCTAGAGGGCTCGAATTGTGCAACTGTAAACACTGGAGATCTTGCAAATCCAAGACAGGAACATGAAGTACATTTCAGTATTCCAGTTCATGTGAGGTTCGGCTACTCTTCATTTTGCCTCTTCTAGTTACCCTTACTGATACATACTTTTCCCTGCTACATTTGCCTCCTGCAATTCCTAAATAGATATGCACGAGAACAGTAACAAGGAAAGACACAAATACTAGGACATAAGAGAAGCTGAACTGCACTCCCTGTAAATCAGCCTCCCTTTTTCCAAATTACATTAGCTAATGGTGGCAGCACCTTCAGGGACATTCACCTTCAAGAGCTGATCTCTCATTTAAGTAATTCCAAGAAAAATGAGGCTGGGGAGGAGGGGAGGTTGAGAAATAGAAAGGCAAGCTACACAAGGAGAATTGTAATAGCTTCCTGTAAGTTACTGCTGTCTGCATCAGAATTTCCAATATTTTTTTGGCATTCAGCCTGGGATCAGAGCCTAAGAAACTCTTGAGCAGGCAGAATAGGTATGTGATGGTGTCTACACACAACATGCAGAGGTCTGAAGCAAGACACAATTTTATTATTAAACATGATTTTTTAATATAGAACATTTATTTTAAGGGGGAATGTGGAACTACAGAAAGGGCGTGTTACTCAATAGCCAAGTCTCTCTCTAGTCTGTATTTTGCTTAGCTGATAGCACTGAGACTCTAATGGAAAGGACAGAAGTGCTGACTTTAGAGGGACACTCAGAAACCAAATTCTCTCAGCTGTGAACCACACAGATGTTTCACTGTGAATCCTGAATGTACAACTATAAAAACTATGTGAAAGTCTAACTGCATGTACAACTTCCTAGATCAACATAGTTAAAGGTGAATCCTTGCCTGCATTTCAGCCAGTCAAAAATCAAAATAAACCACAGAGATTAAACTATTAGTATTAGATTTGAAAATAATCTATATCATGACTGAGTAAGAGCCAGGTATGATGCTACAGCAAATGCTATGCCACAATGAAATACAATGCTAGCAATGCTGTAATAAAATACACCCTTAAAATGAGATTGTTGTCTTAAATACCTCTTTAAGAGGTGAGAAATTACACCATGTATCTATCCTTCACTTTCTGGTTTAGCTACATAAAGCCTCCAGACACTGCCTAAAAAACAATTAGGAGATGAGGCTAAGAAATCAGTTGTACTGGGGAAAAAAGAATAGAGTTGATATCCATGTCTTTTTGAACTGCCTGGATCCAGCTTCCAGGTAAATTCCAGTACATTCACACAGATTTACCTGAATGCACCAGTTCTTCTCATATCACGTCATAATGCTCTCACCACAATTTATTCTCGACTGTCTCCCCCTGACCTTCTTAACCCAGTTTAATCGGAGATGCCTTAAAATTTAAAGCACCTCCACTTCAGTAGTGAAACAAATCCATTTGGTGAGATTCCAGGTGGTTTAGACTTAACTCCTGTCTGCTGAGTTATCGTGTTTGGACAATATTAGCACTTCACATTCTTATTCGCATAAATGCATTCACTAGCACCATGACAGACACAATTTCTTTTCTGACATGTCATGCCCCGCCCCAACTCCAATGCCAGCCTACCTTATCCTGAGCTCTCAATCAGATCAGCTGCAGCTGCCCTGCATTGTTCTGTCTACCTCTGTAGTTCTGAGCTGCCATCGCTAATCCCTAACTCCCAGGATCTAGGAAATCCAGCCATTTCCACAGCAAATTACCTGATGCCTCCTTATTTGCTCAGAGATGCCACGAAGTATCATGATCTCCTCTGATCCATTCCAAGATCCCCAGAAACATCTCTAGTTGAGACACTTGTGCATTAAATGGATATTTTCTGCAGGATGGAATGTATATAACAGCATACAAATTAATATGCCAGTGGTGTCAGAGCTCTGGAACAAATACTGCAGCTCCATTCTTCTCCATCCTTCCTAATCCCTCTGCAGGGCCATATATCTCTCACTGCCAGCTCTGAGACAATGAATCATTAAGAAAAATACAGTTTGTTAAAGCCTAACACAGGCTTTGGCTCAGCTGGTCATATCACTAAAAGGATTTTGTCTCTGATTAATATCAACCCGTCAATAGAGGTCTCTGGGCAGAATGAAGGAACTTGCCACCCTGTATGTTTCCAATTAATACAACTTCTCAGAAGGTGCCTGGAGATCCATCAATAATCTTAATTAAATATAACCAAAGGGATGACAACTAATGATTAAGGGAGTGGCTCTCTTGGGACAATGGCTGAGGAGTGTGGATGGCAGCTCAGGAAGAGAGGCAGATGGCTGCTTGTCTAACATAACAAAGCCTGTTTAAACACTGATGTCACTGATGGCCAAATTTCAATTCAATTTATCCTGTTCCCAGTCCTTTCAGAGTTACTTGTTCTTCCACACCAGTTAAAACTACCCTCTGCCAAGGTGCAAGAAGGGCATTTCTGCTGTGATTCTCCAGCTGCTGCATTTTGCAGATCATTTCCAAAGAAAGCAGTTCATTCTCCTTTCCTCCTAAACATATACATCCACTGTTGCTTTGTTCTCATTCTACTTACCATCACAGGGGACCCAGAGATCTTTCAGTTCAAAAATTAGTACAGTGACAGAAATAAGAAAAGGCAATTCTTTCTGAGTTCTAGAAATCATCAATATTAGGAATCAAATCACTATACTTTAGTGAGGTTATATGGTTCCTACACATTGAAGTCCTTGCTAACAGAAAACACAGGACAGAAAACACAGACTACTACTTCAGTATAAAAAATACCCAGCTTGTTACTGAAAAAACAGGCAGCACCAAGTATCACAATGTTTGCAGGAGAATGAGAGCCGCAGCTTGTCCAATGCAATGCACTGGACTGCTAGATTTTTAACCTTCTGTCAGACATTTATTTCTCCTCTCTCACCTCTCAGAGGCCATAAACTTATCCTAGCTTGTCAAGTCAATTCTGAGACACAGCATCAATAGAATGTACTAGTGTTTCATGTGAGAAGTAATAAGGAGATCTCTATTTTTAGAACATTAATGCTAATGAATAAAGCTATCTTGACAGCTTTGAAAGCCTCCCTCTAGTCACACAGTAAACAGGTAAAATGCATGACAAGCAGTGAAGCCACTCACGCTAGTTTGCAGAAGCCCACAGGATCAATCTCTTAATCATCCTCAATATTTGGCATCTTTGCTAAAATTCCTGATGAGTCTTAATCGTATGTTTTTACGAATATAGGTACCTGCACTGTAAGAAAATGATTAAGATAGACATCAAATACATCTATCATGTCTGAGTATCATGTAGCCTCACAACATGAGTGATTACATTCAGCCACCATCTAACTGTTTTGGATTTAAAGCAGTGAAGTGAGAAATCCAGTTAGCAGTCAAGAAGAGAAATCAGGAACCTTTTTCCAAAATATTAGTTCTTGCTGCAGTGACCTTCCTCCTTGTCTGCATTCACATACTTGCATTAGTAGAAAGACAACTAGGATTGTAAATTGAATTTACTTTGGCTAAGATTGGCAGTATTTGTTGGCACTATACAGCAAGCCTTTCAAATGCATTATTAAGTAAATTGATTGCAAACTCTTCAAGGGTATGAGACCCAGCTTCTCCTCCTGCCTCCTCCAAATAACAGGAGAGAGATGAAAGCAAAGCCCAGGGTGGTAGAACCACCTTTATTCAACATTTTGCAGTCCTTGTGCAGAGAAGTAGATGTTCTGAAGGTCAGTCAGCAGGCTCGAACAGAACTGCAACCAAAACACTTTGGCCAGGCTGGGCAAGATTCCCACCTCCCCTGCCCCTGCAGAGTTTGCCTGGCAGCTACACAAGGTATTCATATTACGCACCGGAATAAATATTTCAGCCCTAATTCTTGCACACCATTTACAAAAAGTGAAACACATTTAGTATATTAATAGAAGCAACAGACACTGTTCATAAATCATGGACGTATTGTGACATACAGGAGACGATAAAGCTAGTATGATCTATTACGATAGAAAAAACTCTCAGATACAAAAGAAACACAAGGCTTGGGTGAGCACCACAATGGCTAAGAAGGGCAGCTGTTACTTGTTACCTTTTGACAAGTTCACCACCTGTAAGACTGTAAAAAAACAGTTAAGCCTAGGAAGACACTAAGAACACAGAAGAGAAAACCATCAAAACTGCCATGTGACTACAAACTGAAAGTTGTATTTTGAAAAACTCAGACAAAAACCTCCAGAACATCTGTGATAAAGTTGCCGTCAGATCTGTAGTACTGTCATACCCACGTTAAGAAGATAAGTGACAATCCGAAATGCTCCTGCTTGGCAACCATCATAAAGCTCAATGCAACAGATTTCTGTAGTACAGACATGGAGCAAAACAACAAACAAATAAACCCTGTAGGACTAACAAAAAAGCCTTGTTGCCTGGTGGTTGTAATATACTGAGAAAATAAACGGTGGTGAAGGAATACTTGGTTGTGAATTAGCAAATGAATGAATCAGGGCCCCAAGAAGTTTTTACCTAGTTTGCTAGCTACTCTTCAGCTTGTACCATCATATCTTCAATGCTATTCTCTGGAAACATGGCTTTGGACATCACTCATGAGGAAGTAAGAAGGCACTATGATACACATGCTTATATTGGTAATTCCTCCTGTTACTCCTGCAAGGATACATTAAAAGTAGCATGTGTAATTTTTGCAAAAGCAAATAAATTACAATAAATACTTGGAAATTATTATAAATGCTACACTTCTAGAAAATCTACTTAAAGTACAGGATAAAATGGTAAAAGCAGCATGTGCTAGTACCTGGTTCTTAGTTTTTATGTTTAGTATAAAAAGCAAGATCAGAATTTCTTGTCCTATCCCACCAAACACTTGAATAAAAAAGTGTTTTGAGATATAGCTAATTAAGAGAACCATGCGGTCAAAGACTGAATGATTTTCTACAAAAAACATGAAATGAAGTAACTGAAGGCATTAATTCAAACAATTTACTTAAATATCATTAAACTCTTTAGCAGAAGTTGATATTCAGAACTAAAGCAGCCTTAATTTGTTTTGTCTTAATTTATTTCTCAAGCATATTGTGGCCACTTCAATCCCAAATACACATATCTGTAATTTTAATCTGATTTGAGTAATTCACTTTAACAATTAACTCAGATATATTCACTTAGGTTTCATGTCTCACTCGTAACTGAGAAAAGGAATATAAAACTGATAAATGCATTTTATCTGAAGAACCATTTGTTAGTATTACTAGAGAAGAGAGATAAAAGAACAGTTGTCTCCTAAAACTATCAGGTGAGATTCACTCCTGTTTCTAACTTTTACTAACAGGCATCAGCAATGCATAAACTGCCTCGAAAAATCAGATTAGCCCACAGACTGTAGACTTTCATGATAAATATTTTGTCTTAGGCATGGATAAACTCTGGCTATTTAGTTAGGAGTTAACTTCTGCTGGGGGAGGAGAAATGGAGAAAGAAAGCAGGTTGTACCATTAGAGATATGACTGCAGCATGGCCGTATTTTGCTATGCTTTTAAACCTGTGGCACTAAAGAAATTAGTTTCCCTCCACTACAAGATCAATTATTTCAGGAAGATGAAATGGCAGGGGACTGGTGGTTACTTATATCTGTAAGCGATACAGGTTACATAGCAAGGAAGATCTATCCACATGTCATCACTTATGAACTCCAGTCACAGACCAGGATTGTAATGTGTTAAGACTTTGTAGAGATACAAAGCCATTTCAGTGCACCTGGTTCTCATCATCCATTTCAGTATAGAGACTTCAAGGCTTGTATCCACACTGCAGAAACCACTGGAAAGGCACCATTGTTAAAATGTATTTGTCTTTGCAGAAAGCTGCACATACTCAAAAAGAACAAATCCAAGGCCTCTGAATTGCTAGCATTAAGGAGATAACAAAAAGTCAAGGTTATACATTTCAGATTTGATGGAAAACTAAAGGAATCAAGGCATACCAGTTCTACTTAGTTCTACACAATACCAGCTAATACACTTTGTGGTGTGAACTAATTTCTCTTTTGAAAGCTGCGAATTAAATAATTTGGTTTCTCATCCCATTGTACATATCACCTGGTAAGATATCAAAAGAGGAGAATTAAAGACTAAGTGACCTGTCCATACCTATTCAGTTAACCTTGAAAAGTAGGAGTATTTGAGTCATGCTTACTTGGGGCAAAGAGACTTTATTGCTGCGATTTTGTAAGGCACAATTGCTCTCCACAGATTTGTCTTTTGTAATTCCTTTACCGGAAAAGCCATTTGTTAATAGCAGCTAAAAGTACATCCTAATGACGAGAATATGTGACCGATAAAATACGTATAAAAACAATTAATATTCTGGGGACGTAAAAAAAAATCCCTGAAATAACTTAGAGCACTTGAGCAAGAATCTGAACAAGTGTTCCTCTGAAGTCATCTAAGCCACAATGTAAATATACCAAATGCAAAAGGAGAATAAATTCATCTTTTGCCCCACATGTTGAGAGCTGCAAGTCAGGAGTAGCTTCACACCACAGAGCTGAAATTCAAATGAAAGCAGTTGCTAACATCTCCACTGCTGGAATCCAATCATAACAGACATTCACTCACTTCTTGCACAAGAAAAAATTGTCTCTGTGAGAGGGGTTTTTTTGTATTTCAAGGCAAACATTTGAAGCGAGGTAAGAATTCGGTCTCAACTTTCAATGCAATTTTCAAATCAAGCTCTTACAAAGCTGGGTCAGTGTTGCCTTGTCCTCTTGAGAAAAATCTCATGCATATAGTCCCAAAATCTTCCCTGATGCGACTCATTGCGATGAATCATAGCTGTGAGGGCCTCGCCCTGATCAAGGCTTTGCCAATAATCCTGCAGCCACATTTCTTTCCAACTGAAACAAAAAAAGGGACACCACCACAAACCATTAAAAAAAACAAATAAGTCTGCAGCTGTAATATCACTGAAACCATTGTTTTTCTTTCACCTGAGAGAAAAACAGGCCCAGGGATGGTCATAACAAACAATGTTATTGTGCTCCAAGTCATTTAAAGAAACTTGCTATGAAAATTCTCTACAGAAAATACAAGTTCAGCATGAGCTTTACAACATTCTAGAAGCATCAGCATGTGGCTACAGTGTTAACCAAAGAGACTAAATTGTTAATTGTAGAGAATAAAAACTTCTATTAAAATAAAATCTATCACAGAGTCCTTAGATTACTTTGAGAGTAGCCTTCCATGGCTCACATGCATATAAGAGTTAGCCCTAAGAATCAATTTAAACTCAGGTTATACACGGCAGAGACAAAAATCATTATATTCCTCAATCCTGACTTTATTTATCTCCAGACTAGATGGTCAAGTACAGGCTGTCTCTTTTTCACTGCATACAGTTGCAAACTTTTTGTAGCACAGACTATACCACTGCAAATTTCAGCAATTCCCTTCCCATCCATGATGATGTGGACTAATTCTTTCACTGGTGTAATATCAAGGAATGGCAATTATTTATTTCTTCTCCATTATTTCTGCTATCTAGCCACATGAGCCCAACACAGATTTTGGAAAGAAGGAACAAACATAATGCCCTTTATAATATGTCCACGAGTTACCCAATACTTGTTAACTTATACAGAGAGCTTTCTGCTTCTTCTCCCTTCAAATCACAGAAGTGAGTACAGTGCCTCCTGCATTCACTCTGTACACCATACACTGAACCAAGTGTGACTGCACTGCCCAGAAGCAGACCTCACCCACCACTCCAGGCAGACCGAAGGAAACATAGAGCACATCGTAGTCGCTGGCCCTGTGGACACGGCCTGTATGCCATGGCAATTAGCTTTCTGTGGTCAACAGCACCATCTGTGGTGGTACATTTCTGCAGTGTACACCAACATAAACCTCAAAATAAAGCTTTTAACATAGATTCCAATGTGAAGGACAGAGGCTTATTTCTGCTTCAAAAAATCAGTATCTGCCAAAAGGTTCCTTTGTAAAATGCAGCACTTGGACATACTATGAGATCGCCTTGCTAAATTCATTAACCTTTGTTCAAGGACTGCCAATATGAGTTACTTATTTTTTACAACACTGAATAAGGGCACACGTCTCTGTGCATTAAGTACTAGACCCAAGACTAAGTGGCAGTAGGTAACAGAAAAAAAGAAAATGTTTTCTAGATGAACTGTATAGAAACAACACTAAAAAGAATTCCAGTATCTTAGTGAAGACTTTCATCAAAAATATTAAATAAGAATACTTTGGTATTTTTCTTTTGAAATTCCTGTTATCGGGGGGTTTTAAAGAAAATAATTTGATTCTGTAAATTGGGAAAAATTGGTACCCTAGGATGTGCGGGACTGCACAAGTTTCCACAGACTACCAACTACATGCACCTGAAACATCATTACCATGAGATACAGATCTGTCTTTAATCCTGGATGATTACTGGATTCTATTGCAAGAGACTTCTCACATGCACAAATGGTAAATCTCATACACTGTTGTTTTTTCTTGTCATAAATAAACTGTGACATTGACATAAAACGGAACCAACAAAACCATGGTGGTTTTACAACATTCCTTTATCAGTGGCACAGTGCCTTCTCTTTCCTTATGCTACCACAGGTGAAAACTTTAGGTAACTGGGAAGGAATTGTCACTTAGTCTTTTTAAAGTTACCCCGTCAAACATCCCACTTTCAGAAAATGAATCCTTATCAGTGAAACAAACCAAACATTTCTCTCACAAAAATGGGAGTCCAAGAATAACCAGAGATTCTGATTCCCACTACACAGAAGTTCCGCTCACCAGTAGTACTGTAACCCACTATTTTCTGTACAAAGAATTCAACATTGTAGTGACTGACTCATAATCTAACACACACAAATGGTTGTTCTACTGCCTTTCTTCGTAAGCTCACTTGGGTGTGAAGCCTGGGTGTCCAAAAACAAGTGAGGCTGCAACCATCAGGATTTAGAAACCACGTCTCCACAGCTATAGCTAAAAGGTGTAAGTGTGCTGCAGCTACATACACCTACATAGAGAGAGATTGGGATGCAACAGTTGTGTCAATGCAGCTAATCTGTCAACCCTAAAAACTAATTCCATTCAGGAACAAGAGTTACAGAGCATGCAGACGACCAGCGTAACCTTACTGTAACTGATTACTTGCTCTAATATAAACTCCAATTGCCTTTGTTGTTCTCAAGAGTTCCAGAAGGCTCCAGAACTCCAAGTCACAGTGTGTGTTTATAAGTCAGACCCTGAATGTTGCATATAGTCTATCATTTGTATCTCCACTAGGCCTGTGTCCTTTTTCCACAATAATGTTTTCTAAAGTAACACAACACTCAATTGACTGGCTCAGTAGGCAATCACGTAAATTGATCACACTGTTGAATAGTATTACTATCAAACCCTGATAAAATATGGGCATGTTAAACTAATGCTTTGGTGGTAATTTTATGTTACTGTCACCACTTAGAATTCTAAGTAACCATGTTCCATTTTGCAGATAAAACCAGTGAAAGCTCAGATGCTTATCAGATAGAAACCACTGTATTTCACCGGAGATGCCCCCGATCATGCCTCAGAAGGTAAGGATAGCAGCCAATGTAAAAGCTTCCTTGGAACAATTTTTCCAGGCACATCTGATGGCTACAAACAGAGGAAGAATAACAACATCCTGTGGGTAAATGAGACACTGAAACTTCCACGGATGCAACTGTAGCTTGGATTATGGACCAGCTGTTCAAAACTCCCTGCTGTGATGAACCCTGAGCAGAAGGATGGAAGCACCTGAGTCTGCAAGTAGCAGCGGCAGCCAGGCTATGTGTGCCTTCACACGTGCTTCTCTGCTGCCACCTGACGCCCAAGCAAGAGAAAACCTATGGAAAAGTAAGGAATGCTTTTACAGAGTAGGATGCTGCTGTTTTGCTACCGAGACTGAGAAAAGGCATCACTATAAAAGAGCTCCAGTAAATCAGTCAACCAACAGAAAACAAAGGATTATGAACCCCTTTTACTTATAAGCATAACTTTTTCAGTTAGTCAATATGAAAATTAACTGTAATGTGAAAAATGCTTTTTGATGATAAACATCAGATGCTTTGTGAAATAGGCATTTCCTAAAACACCTGCATAACCTCACACTTACTCTCCTGTTTTAATTTCAGTTGGCCATTTTTGAAAGCATCCCAACACAGAATTAAGTAGTTTCCCACACTTAAAAAATTCTTCATACTTTTTCTGGTGAATGGGTGATATAATAAAAACATTTTTAGAGATTCATATCCACATAGAACTTAGTTCTGGGCTAGCGTACTTGAAATTATGGGATTCTACATTTTAAACACGCTGCTTCTTCTAATAAAAGAAATTTTACACTCCAAACACTAATTGTAACACTTCTAAGCACTCAATCCCTTAGTGCAGAAAACTATTAACAATGTTGTAAAGCTATATAAACTGGAATAAAGTATACTGACAACTTCCTTCTGGAAATGCATGAGATTTTCCCAATATTTTAAAAATTTCATCAATGGAATACTACAGTGAGACTGAATCAGAACATTGAAATCTTTGGTGATGGCTATTAACCTAGACAAGATCTGCTATGGTTGAAGGTTTATCTTTACGATGGCTATCTGATGGCTTATACAGAGTGAATTGCATGCACTTGAGTAATTGCTTAAAAAGACAGAAACTGGTGCAGGTAATGCAAAGAAAAGGGATAAACCCAGGGAATTCAAACATGTTATACTAGTAATACACACCTCACAAAGTCCACACATAGTTTACCAACTGCAAGAACCCTTCCTTCTATCAACTGCAACTTCAAACACTGTTAATGGAAAAGCCCAAAGGTTTGGGAACACCCAAGCACTAACTTCTTTTGTACCAATGCACGTATAAATAGAGTAAATCATGCAATCAACGCTCTATCCTGCCTGTCGAAAGTGGTTGCCCGAGGGTTGCTGTAGTTAGTTCCCTGCTGACAGACTTCAGGGCAGCTCATACTGCGGGCTATAGGAGATTCCAGCAACACCAGCCATCCCTGTGTGCAATCCCCGGGACAAGATACTCAGCCTATTCTCTGTCCTGTGCAATCCCTCTCCTAAACAAACGGGATGGCAGTTTTGTCACTAAGTCTTGTATTCTGGGGCAAGCCTAACGTGTGACCTGAAGTCAGTGGCAGCCAACCAGGCCTGCACTGAACAGTGGCAACCCCAGTACTTTGTAATGAGCACTGAGCTGCTTTCACCCAGGGCTGACAAGTGCTGTACCATCACTGTGCTGAAAACATCCCGCCCCCAAACAAAGAGGCTAAGATAGACAGAGGATAACCACATCGCCTGAAGTCACAGAGCATTTTAACAGAATATTAAGGGTGTCTCAGGCTCCTCTTTCAACCATTAATACCACCATCCAAGCCTCTTGTCCAGCCTCAGTGTTACACAATATTAGCAGCACTACTACAACACCCACAAGACATATTATAAAACGTAACTAGAGTTGTATCAAGAGCTTCCCTAAGTATAAAGGATTATTAAAAGTTACAGCTACTATTATTTGAAGCTTTTTTCCCTTCAAAAAGCATAGCATTGGTACATTACCTGTCTCCTTCAGTGAGGTCTTCAACACTTCCAAACCCAGGGGTTGGCATAGGACATCCCATGTGCTTGAACTGAGCTATGCGAGGTCTGGGAGCTGGAATTTTCCCACGAGACTTTTTGTGTTCCTGCTCCTCTTTGACTCGGATGTTCTCCCTGTCACAGATGAAACACTCGAAGCCATTCAGGTAATTGGGCAGAGTCATGTCATTCACACCCCACTCCCGCCTCTCCAAGCTCTCTAGCAGGAACTGGTTTTTGATTCCACCAACGTTTTTATACTCTAGATACTTCAAATATTCCTCTCCATTCTTGTCCAGGAAATCAAGATACTTTGCTAGCTCTTGCGGACTGTCAAAGTCATCTATAAGAATGATGGAGAGGTTGTTTGGCATCCAGTCCCGCACAGCTGGGGAGCCTCGGTACACTGGGACAGCCCCCAGGTGCATGGGACGCCACAGCTTCTCCGTCATGTAGTCGTCACATATGGCATTCTCCAAGGCCAGATGAAACTTGTACCTGGCAATAAAAGTCATAAACTCAGAATCTTCTGTCGTGGCTGTAGAAGTGTCCCTCAGTCGTTCACTGGGCAGCTCACGGTTATGCAGGCATTTCCCATAGGAGTCAACCTGAAATAACAACCAGCATCTTTACAAAGCAACTTGTTCTCAGAGCTTGCAGTTTATGTAAAATTCCTACGTTGGATCAGTTCCTAGCTACCTTAGCTTAGCTTCACTTTCACTCCAATCTCTTTCCCTTGTGACTGTTCCTAGAGCACCACTTCTACCAGCTTTAGAGTAAACCAAGTGCTGCGTTTCAAAAGCATTTTTAACTATGCTACACGTTGACGGTTGGAGGGAGTGTGCAGTGCCACCCAAAAATGTATTTATTATCAGATAAATCAGAAACTGACAAGTAAGGAACAGCATTCAACCCCCTCTACGTTAATTGAAAAGCTATCCTTCTACTTAACAGAGACCCAGTACTTTTCCAAATAGTTATTACACACAGTTTCTGCAGGCTGACAAAATTTTTCCCTCTGTTAGACTGAGAAAAATTGATGCAGGCAGCTAAAAGAATACTGTCTAAAAATGAAAGGCAATATGCTTGAACGGGACCCTGCATCAAACTTTGACAATATAGTAGTATTTTAAAAATTCTTTTGTCTTTGTTTCACTAGTGAGTACATGATGAACTTGCACAATAACTGAATCACGGCCAATAGAAACAACAGAAATGACTACGAAAAAGATGTTTCTGGCAAAGATGAAAACCAGATGCTTTTTCTCAATCTCCTATCCTTCAGAATTTTTAAGAGAAAAAAAACCCTAAACTTTTTTTCCGCTTTAAGGAAATCACATTATTTTACTTTATGAAGTTACTCACCATCACCTGTGCTATAGCAGTATAAAACACTGTAGAAACAACACGGTTCTACCACAACACAGATAAGGAGCAAATTCTCAAACACAGCAACCTGCCTTTTTACTGCCTGCTTGTACTTTCAAAGAGGAGCAAGGCTTGTAAACGGACAGCCTTCCTGTACGCTAACTTCAAGGTCCAGAGATTTCAGCAGCTTCTAGCACTTGGTCCAGCAGACTGAGCTTATTCAGGCTTTGCCCAGCCTGCATCTGATCCCGAGTGTGGCCAACTCCACAACAACTAACAGCTACATCAGGCCTACCTACTGGCATGTGGTGTTGTCTAGATCACGCTTTGGGAAGGAATACAACTAGTTTTTCTGTCCAGCTTGTAGTCAGCATGCATCCCGTTATGACTCGCGTCTTGGCTAAAAACAAGGACAAACAAAGCCCATTAAAAAGAGGCGACGGAGGGGCGCCGCCAAGTGCTCCCAGCACCACGCCTCAGCTTCCCGTGTGGATGTACCTGGATGTACTTCATGAGCTCCCGCACGTAGCGGTCCCTGTCCGAGGGCACATCGCAGTGGGACTGCATGTACAGCACGGGCGCGTAGCCCCTCCGCCGCCACGCGTCCTTCTCGGCCAGCGGCACGGCCGGGCCCCGCAGGTACCCCGCGCCGGGCAGCCACTGCAGCGTCAGCGGGTAGTCGGACTCGCGGCGGAAGGTGGCCGTGTAGTTGAAGAGCTGGATGCCGGGCGGGTGCGAGAGCACGTAGTTGTTCATGGGGGACTCCTCGTGGAAGAGCGCCCAGGTCTGGTGGGGCAGGCGGGGCAGCGGTGCCTCATACGCCCTGAAGTCGGTGCCGTAGAAGATGAGCGCCTTGGTGCGGCGGTGCCGGGCAACCCGCCGGCTGCGGGTGACGAGGCAGGAGCCGCGCGGGCAGTCGATGCGCTCCGTGTCGCCGGGGAAGTGCGGGAAGAGGCTCCCGCTCCACCACAGCAGGATGGGCAGCGCCTTGTTGCTCCGCGTGTCGTTGTTGCCGGGCCCGCGGTAGGACGCGGCGGCGACGAAGGCCGCGCCCGGCGGGACGGCGTCCTGCGCCCACCCCTCCGCCCCGCACGGCTCCGCCGG
>VZRE01013487.1:1835243-1874921 GCA_013396775.1 Cephalopterus ornatus | reverse complement strand
CGCGCCCCCCATGCCCGTTCCCCGGGCCGTTCCTCCGGCCGGTCCCGCCGCCCCAGGAAGCGGCGCCGGCCCCGCCCCCGGCGGTGCCGTCACGGGGCGCGGAGGGGCCCGGGCGCAGGGCCGGGCGGGAGCGGCGCCGGCGGCCCGCTCTGTGGGTCGGACCCTCGAGGAACGGCGGAGGCCCGTAGGGGCAGCGACACCTAACACGGCTCCGTCGGCGTTCGTGCAGCCTGGCCGCAGGAGCCGGAGGAGGTGACCCATTCGCAGGTCCCTTCCAACGCCACTGTCCTGTGGCTGAAGGGGCTGTAAATCCTCTCTGCCCCTACTGCTCCCGCGTCCGTCTGAGCACACACCTGCCCCCGCAGTAGCTGCAGCTGACAGGGAAAAGGCCGAGCTGTTCCAATGAGGCACAGCAAGCCTCGAGCGAAGGCACCTGCAGAGGTGGCTCCTCGACTAAGCAGGCGTTTAGGTGTTGCAGGAAAGAGCACCCAGATTAACTCCTGCTGAAGAGCATAAAGGGAAGGAACAGAAAACACTTTCTATAACAGAAATCTCGTGTTTGGTTTTTTTTTTAATATCTACAGGTAGTTTTAAAGCTTCCTTGATAGCTGCTTTTCTGTACCAACCTTAAACTCCTGTGGTATTATTCTATAAATGGGAAATTGGTTCAGGCTACACTGTGTAAATCCAATGGAAGTATGCTAGAATTACCACTTAATTGCTCAGTTACACAATTGCTAAAAGACTCAATTCCTTAAGACCTAACTTAATATAATAACAATACTTAGGAATTATCAGTTATAATACAGGACATCAGTTAGTATGGACACAAGGCAAAGAAATCTTCTTTATCTGTGTAAGGAACAAGTTAAAGCAGGAATCTTTTTCCTTTCCTTTGAAAAGCTAGGTGTGAGCACTGCTCAGGCCTGCTCCAGCAGCACACCACAGGGTCCTCCGCTGAGCTCCCAACAGAGCGTAACAGACATGGGCTCTGCAAAGCAATTCCCACAAGCAGCAGAAGGGGAGCTGCACAATTTAGTCCAAATGATTAATGTCCAGATCCACAAGGCCCATTATCATAATACCAGTTCAGTGGCAGATTCTGGATATCATGTACATTCTGTAGGTGAGTAACCTCAAAAATATTCTACAGCAAACTTAGTACTGTTGGATATTTTGCAATGATTGTCATGTGCTTTCATACAGATTGTTCTAAGGTTATCCAGTTCAAGGCTACAGTCAAGTTACACTGCCAGTTCACTCTGAACTTTATTTTTGCAATTCGCACCCCTCCCACCCCCAAAACCAAAACCCCCAACCAATCCACCCAGCTTTCCTGCTTTCTTAACTCTAAAATAGGAGCTCTATTTCTCTGAAAAGTTAAGAATACAGAAGTCATTAAGTTGACATTGCTCAAGGTAAGGGCAGTACTTGCCAAAGTAAACCAAAAAAACCCACCCCAATCAATGACTCAAGCTGTGTTAGCAAAAAGGGAAATCTCTTTGCAAAATGGAAGTTCAGAAAGGGCAGAAAGTCAAAAAAAACAATCACTTAAGCAAATACTGAGACTGAACAGTATCTTTTGTCTGTTGACTCTTGTTGAATTTCTTATCATTCAGTGTGAATAATAGCAATGAAAAAAAGAGACTGAACTTGGCCAGCAGAAGACTGGATTATAAAGGAGCAATAAGTTAGACTTCATCCCTTCCCATTTCCCCCCTCCCGCAAAATACAGGGTTTGGAAAAATAAGCAGTGTTTATTTACTAACAATGACATAAAATACATCTTAATATATTTTTATTTCTTTACAAATTAAAAGATGCATTGGAAAAACAAGTGAAGAAAATGAAAGGTTCATTCATGATTTCATTTCCACCCCCACACCCCCCAAAATTAATACTAGAAATTAGTATTTGTGGAAGTCTGTGGTTGCTGCGCCTTATATTTCTGGGAAGTTCTTTTTTTCCCCCTGATTAAAAATCCTCTAGTTTTTTGGTTGGAGGCAGTACATGGAGTAAAAAGTTGGCCACATTCATACAAAAATGCTGAAGGTTCTATCAACTACATCTTGAAAGAGTTTCTCCATTACAATTTTCATATTCCCCTTTCTGTGTAGTGATGGGAGGGAAGACAAACTAGCAGCATTAGAAGAAAAATGGATTTATATACATGCTACAGGATATGGAACTAAAACCACAGCCAGATATTTTTCTGATCTTAACAAGGACTTTCCTATGAACTATCAAGCCCAGATAACAAGTTCTCTAATCCATCCACATTCTTCCTTCCACTTTTAGTGCTATTGGTAGCTTAAACTCCTGGGTATTGGAAGAACACTTGTTAAGTGTTCAAGCTAAAATATACAAGCCCCCTTTCAAAAGTGAATAAACGAAGCCCTTAGAATTCTGAATTTGATTACACTAGCTCCCTCTTCACAGGAGTCTTCTCATCCACCCTCGCAAAATGGAGCAGCAGAGCAGCCAAAGTGGATGGATTAATCTGTCTGAGGTATTTTAGTTTAACAAACAGGCTTATAAAAAGGTTTTGTGCAAGCTGATCAGTAGGTAGAACAGGGGAGGGTATAAACATCCAGTAATGAAACTCTTCGCTATGGCCCAGGTGCTTTCAGTAACTGAAATCAGGTACTTGTGATACCTACTACAGTACAGTCTAAATCTTAAGTTATTGTATGTCCTTCCTTGTATTTCAGGGCACAAAGCAATCTCAAAAATTTGAAGCAGTATAAATCAAACTCCTGCTTGTTTGCTATGATTCACAATAATATGGTTGAAAATGGCCACTTCCTTATCACGCAGTTCCTACAGAGCCCCCCATCACCTTGTTAAAAATATTTTTTGCTTAAGGTTAAGAGGATTTTGTTCCCACCACCATCCAGACAGGTAAGCTCTGCAGGAGAGGCCATGGAACAAGGATTGAGTAGGACAGTATAGAGCCATGTAATGAGAAGGAAAGGAGTCACCACACACGCCAACAGGAAGTACCATCTCTACCCCTACACTGTTTAGAAGCTGTTGATTTTTGCCCACTGAACTATTAATTACTCCATTACAGATCTGCACAGCAACTTATAGTACAGGGAAGATTGTGGAGAGAAATTTGTCCTGCTGCCTCCTCACTTAGCACTCATTTCATTTTTCATGGCTTTCTGGTTCAGACAGCCGCATGATACATCTGTGCTCTGACACATCATGTTTCCCTCTTTAGAGAAGACACAAAATGTTTGGCTGCTCCAGCTCCCATCACCTGACCTGCCTCTCGTCCTCCCCACCTGTGCATCACCTTCACACTTGGAGCATGCACACACACCCACACGAACGCACAGCAGCTACCAGAAATTTTGAAGAGTTATCACTTTTTCACCCAATGTTGAATCATGTACAGTGAACTGAAAAAAACCTACATTCATTACGACAGGATTAGCGAGCATGGGGTGGGGGGTGAACTCCTGCCAAGCACAGGAAACAATTTAGATGCAAATAAAAGACCTGGTATCAAAGGCCTTTTTTTTTTTTGTTTTTTTTTAGCCCTCACCAGGAAAATATTTCATCTCTCATACAGGATTGGGAAAGGTTGAAAGTATTTCTGCTTATGCAACATGTATTAAAAATTATGGAATTGTACAGATTTCTATGTTGTCCTTTTTGAGGGCGCTGGGCCTTCTGATCAGGTCGTTAGTGGAGACTGAAATGTCACTGCTGAGTTCCAGCACCACTCACTCCTCTAGCTCAGTAGCTGCCGAATCTCCTTGTGCATGTGACACAGGAAGTCCACATATGAAGCCCCCCCACTCAGGCTCTTGTCTTCCACCAGAAAGTGTTTGAACAGCATTTCCAGCTTATCTTCTTGCTTCACAATTATCAACTACAAACCAAACAAACAAACAAACCAAAACAGAACAAAACCAACAGTGAGTAGGTAGTAGAATTAGTCCTCTTGGGGAAAAAAGAGCAATAAGCCAAATGGCTCAAAAACCCAAAGACAGATAACCAGAATCACAGCGTATATGGCTTATGTGCTTTGACTTCTGTAAAACAGCTAGGTTAAGTCTCAATCCTTTCTAAATAGAAGAAAAATACCACATATGTGGTTTGTACAGTAGTATATTGTAATAGGTCTGAAAAAATTACTTTTAGAACTATGGTAAGCACAAAACTCCAAAACTAGTGACTTTTTTTTTTTCAGATCTTGGAAACTTTGAATCACATTTATGAGATTGGGAAGAATAAGTTCAGCACTGCACCATTACCAGGTGTCACCTGCTCTACAAAAAGGGAAAAGTATTTAAAGCTGTGAACAGGGAACAACATTTTTACCTTCATGTAGCGGGACCTCTGCCCTTGAAGCATGTCAACAATAGATCGTACTTTCTTTGAAAAGGGGTTTTCCAAGACAGGCAGGGCACTCTAGAATGAAACATATCCAACTGCCATTAGTCATGTGAAATAGAGCAACATTAAATAAAACTCAGCAGTTTTGTCATATTATATGAGGATATGGACATATCTACCCCCATTAACATACAATCTCTTTGATCTCAACTACTTAAAAGAGAATTAACATGATATCAGAATTGAAGGTCAATTATTTGTTCCATTTAGATATCAACTGTTCTCTTCACTGTTAGTGATGTGGCTTGCCAAATAAACCTAGGCAAAAGCATGCCCAACATGCCCAGACTAGGGACATTTCTACAAGTTTCACAAATCTGTGCTTCTCTTGTTCCCAGTATGAAAAATGTAACACCATTTTCTCAACTGGCTTTCTCATTGGTTGAAGTTTTGGGTGACTATCACAGACAGTAGCTCCCACACTGCCATCCAGCTCACCAAGGTGTTGCTGATCTGACCGAAGGATGACACTCCGAAGAGGTTCTGGATCAGGCCTTGCTGCACGCTGACTCCCACCCACACGAAGATGTTCAGCCCATTCTCCAGCAGATATATGTCACCCTTGGAGAGACGCTCCTCTGAGTTCCGAATGGCTGCTGGCAAGGAATCACTGTCAACATCTGCTTTGGTCTGTTTTAGAGTGAAATACAAATTAAAATAAGTAAAATAAAATCAAGGTTATAAAACAAGAACATCTTATGAAGACCTTAAAATTTCTGCCACTAAGACCCAAATGATTTTCTCACTTTTAGGACTCATAAGACTACAATAGCTTTGACTGAGGTATAATCTTCCTTAGCTTAGTTTTCTTACTGAATGTGACACAGAGAGATTCTTGGTCAGCAAAAGACAACATAAGACTTCTGTGAAATTACTCTGAAGCTCCAATATAACCTCCTGGACTATGAATGTAATTAGTTTTTAGTATTATTCTAACAACTATGCTACTGAAAAGTCAAAACGGTACATGGAGTTGCCTTTCAATTATGAAAATTACTACAAAAAGTTGTAAGAAACTTTAAGACTTTTTAAAAAAGTCTATGAAAGGATCAAGTGTCCTTGCCACTATTCATATGCCTACAGCTCAGGAAAAAATGTATCCTCCGGCAAGTTCACTGAGTGAAATTAAGTGAAATATCCCAACGGATGGCAGATCCCAAATACTTCTCATATCACTTTCTCCTGCTAACAAATAAATGCCCGTCCTTAAGACAAGTCAAGACAATAGCAAGTCTCAAGCAGTAAGAATATCCTGAATTACTCACCAGGGGCAAAAGCCTGGGATAAAAGAAAACATTTGTTTCGGCAACATCCATGGATGTCACTAACTGCCGAATGTAGGCACGGTCATCCGTTGTGACCTCCGGACCAGGCTGAAGGACATCACTCTTCAACACACAATTCAAGTACACAGGAAGCAGCTTCATGCATTCAGGGAGGATCAGCTACAAGTCACAAGCAGACAGAAGTTGGTCAGCTGTCTTGCTGAATAAGCCTATGTTTGACAAAATGAAGCTTGCATGAACCAACAAAGTGTGGTACAGCTGTGAGGACTGAAAGCTGATAGCCTCATTATATCATGAACTCGCAAAAGAAACATAAACCTTATCCCTGAAGCAGGCAGTGTTCCCTGGACTCCAGACAGATGTTCAAGAAGCCATTCTCAGCTATAGTTTTACTTGCAGCCTCTCTACTTTCCTGACTCTTCTCTTTGCAAATTTCTGCTGAGCAAAGCAATTGACTTTTTTTGAGTAAGCTTAATAGGAAGATGATGTCATCATTTTTAATTCCTGAGCCTAGGATTCAAGCAAAAGCATCAGAGTTTACCTGTCCAGCAGAAGAGGGACTAGCACAGTTCTTTCGATAGCAAGCGAGGATCTGGGCACACTGGTTGATCAGTGCATCTCGTACAGTCTTTACTGGACTACTCAGAACTCCACGATATGCTGCACAGAAAGAGGAAAGAGATGGACTGCTGTCAAGTGAGTGCTCATGAACAGCAAAAAAAAAACAACACTACTTCCACAAAGTAAATCTAAACAACTATTGCTTATGAAACTGTTTACTCCTTCCCTTTCAATAGGAATATATCATCACTTTCCTACAAGTTTGAAGACCCGAAGAAGCTCATTTGCTCTGTTTTTATTACATATTCTTGAACTCTCTATCTCCCCTGTACTTAAAATACACTTATCAAAATTGAAAACATGGGGTTCTATAAAAACTCCTTTTATAGCCTGGCCATCTTTCTCTAAAGGTCTGAAAATGGACTGTTTCTGTCATTTTACTGGCAATAAACATACACAACTCTAAATCTCTGTTGGATTCCTAGGCTTTTACTGCAAAATAGAAAGTGTAAATAGAGTGCAATGCAAGAGAGTATGATATTTAACCCAGATGAACAAAGGCCACCATTTCCTATTGCCAGAGCATAATTCTGGAACAGTTAAACAATGACCTAAACCAGTCCAAAAATAAATGCAAGAATGAATTCAGACAACTGTCAATACAAACTGTTACTAAAAATATTTAGACAAGAATCTATATGAAGAATAAGCCTACACCCTTCATCTGTACCTCTCGTCCTAACCAGCAATAGTATTGTCACAGCTCTATGCTCTTTCCCGCAACTGACTGAAGTATCAGGATTCCCACCTGACATTTGAAGTAAGAAGAATAAACAGATGTCATTGGATGACAACAGGCATTCTACCAGCAGTTAAAGGTTGCAATTCTTGTTGCCATAATTACCCTTACCATACTTAGCCAAGTAGTTGATGAGTGTGTCTGTCTCACAGTTTCGATAGAGGTCAGCAAGCTGTGTGCAACAGTTCAAGGAGAGGTTGTGAATGCGGAGTCGTCGCTGTCCTGCACAACTTGTATATAACAGAGCACACTGCAGGAGACAAAAATGCCAGGATATAGAAAAATGAGGTCCTGCTACAATAAGAAGGGCAGGGCTTGAATATACTTCATTAAAAGCTAGGACTCAAATGCATAAACAAATTAGGTAATTACATAAAAGCCTTGCACAATAATCTAAAAGCATATGCTAAGAATTGGGGTCAATGAAAGATAACAAGCAGCAATTTTAGCAGTTGTATTAAGGGACCTGGTCTTAGAAAACAAGACTGTAATTTGAAGCAGTCTAGGTCACCCTGAGAGCAAGTCCGCTGAAAGATCGAGGGTATAGTAAGGTAGAGAAAGAACAAACAGTTCCTTGAAGAAATGTCTAATAATTCAGTTCAACTGTCAACTCACTTCTTTCTCCTAGAAAGCCTACCCCTTCTCACCTGAAGGAGTGCACCACTGTCTTCACTCAATTTGTCATCATGCTTGAATTCCACTGTAATTGTTTTATCACAGTCCAAACCTGCCATCTCTACATCAGTTGTGTTGCTCATATAGAAAGCTCCAAAAAAGTCAGTTGCTCGAATACCTAGAAGTGGAAAAAACCCAACATGAACCACAATTTTTGAAGAGAATAGAAAGACAGACAGCCTTTGGAACTAACACTAAGTTATCCTGGCAGATTGCAGCAGGGATCTTTCCACAGTTTCAACAAAGACTTAGAACTCCAAAGCTTTAGTAGAGCTTTTTGCATAGCCTAGTCTCAATATATATTTTAAATTAGGGAAAAATCTCTTACTTCCCATGGGACATGCTTGAAGTAGTCAATTTATGAGGATTCATCCATGCTAACACCCACCTGTGCTTGTGCGCACTCTCATTACAGCATCAAATCCCACCTCCTTCTGGACATCTCTTCTCAAGTCATTCAGGAACCTATCCTGGTCTGTCTCCAGCTAAAAGACAAGCAGTAATTGAAGTTTCATATTCCCATAAATCACAGCTGCTTCATAAACCATAAAGTAATTTAAAACCAGATACTACCTCCTGCAGTCTTACTGTAAAAGCCAGCCATCATACAAGGCTCAGTGCCCTGCTAATAAAATACTGTGCTAAAAGGTAACGGCATAGCTCTTCCTGTTGTGGATTTTGTTATTAACAGAGATGTTTGTGCAAAGACACAAAGCTAACAAGATCATTTTGGTGAACATCTTGAAATTTAAGTAGCCATTTATTTCCAAATAAATACCTCTTCAGTACAATTCAGCACTATGAAAATAGAACTCTTAACTAAGCAATAATTCTTACTTCTATCAAATACCAATCTGACTCAATGTCACTCCTACCTGGAAATACGCATACTTATAAATGGAGCCTCCCGTCTGGTAAGGTACTACACCCAGTGTAGCCACATCCAAATACTGGTTTGGAAACAAGAATAGATCCACACAGCAGCCCTGGGCCACACAGTCCTTGGCCAAGTTGTTGTAAAAGCTTGTCTGTGGTTGAAACAAAGTCTAAGAAATGAAATCAGACATGAGATCAGAAGTTTGTGTCCAGAAAAAGAAAGTGAGATACAGTTTATAATCCCAGTCAATACACTTTTATACTTTAAGTCTCTCTTCAGGGAAATTAGGATCATATAAATTCTCCCTGACTCTGCCTTTGAAGAACTGTTAATTATTATGAAAATTATTACACATTTTTAATTATAAGTTCAGCACATTTACTTTAACCCAGATTCGTTATTTCACCCCTAGAGCTAACTCTTCTTGTTCCTAGACCAGAGCTGTCCTTATGATGTCAAGTCTCTACAACCCAGCTTGGGAATGGAAAATAAAAGGGGAACGTTAAAAGATATTATCTGGGACTGTACCATCATGTGCTATCCTTGTGATTTTTAAAGTGTTGTTTCAGTTATTTTATTCCATAAAGAGCGTAATATACACCCTTATGTAAGGTTCATGCAAATCATTATTACCTTCTCCTTATCTGTGTTGATCAGTTTCCTATCATCTCTGTTCTTTAACTTTCCTGGGGCCTCTGCGATGGGCAGAGAGGTGTGGAAAATGAAGAGTTTGCCAGCACATTCAGCTGCCTGCAGAAAAGTGAGTACAATAACAGAGGTCAGAAACATTTCTAAAAATTGTAAAGGAAACTACAATTCAAGAACAAACATTCAAGCATCCTTGTCACACTTTTATGTCAGGGTGACTCTCTCCAGACACACAGGCTGATTGTTGCTTGGTTACTTCACTGTTGTCCAACACAGGGATCACAGATTACTGATCGGTTACAGAAAGGCAAGTTTCAGTTCACCCATATTTGTGCTAGTTCCATGGCAGGGAGAAAAGGACTTGCTCCAAGGAGACAGAACAGTAAGAGGGACCCAGATACAAAAGATTTTGTGCAAATGTATTGTAATGCCTTCTTCCTTGATTTGCAGCTACTGAGTTTGTGGGAAAAAAGTCACAGAAATGGCAAAGAATTTTGTAATCTGAGCTTCAACAGATCATTAATTTTAAACCAACATCCTGTGTCAATACTAGCCAATGCTTAGTAGGTTATTTTCTCTGACACATGCAGTATGTAAAAAAATCAATCAGTAATTTTTATTATTTCTTGATTGAACAATTGTCATGAAAACTGAGTTTAAGAGAGACTTTTAAGGATTATCCCCCTGTACTCAGCACTGAGAGGCTGCACCTTGACCTTCTGGGCCCCTCACTACAAGAAGGAGACTGAGGTGCTGTAGCTTGTCGAGAGAAGGCCTACGGAGCTGGTGAAGGGTCTGGAGCACCTGTCTTCCTTGAGGAGCGGCTGAGGGAACTGGGGTTGTTTAGCCTGGAGAAAAGGAGGCTCACAGGAGACCTTATCGCTCTCTACAACTCCCTGAATGGAGGCTGTAGCCAGGTGGGGTCAGCCTCTTCCAAGTAACAAGCAATAGGACAAGAGGCCTCAATAGGCCTCAGGTTGCACCAGGGGAGGTTTAGATCAGATATGGGGAAAAACTTCTTCACTGAAAGGATTGTCAAGCATCGGAACAGGCTGCCCAGGAAGGTAGTGGAGTCACCATCCCTTGTAGGTATTTGAAAGACGTGCGGCTATGGCACTTAGAGGCATGATTTAGTGATGGACTTGGCAGTGCCGGATGAATGGCTGGACTTGATCTTAAAGCTCTTTTCCAACCAAAATGATTCCATGATTTACATGACAAATAGAGCAAACGATCAACAGTTTTGGGTGGAATCATACAGGTAATTAATTCGATCAGTAGATACAAGTCAGACTTAAACATGCTGAACTTCATCTGGATGAAGTACTAGAATAGAAGAACTTTAGGAAAGGTTTACTTGGTTAGCACATTACTGCAGACAACTTCAACAAATGGCATTCTCACTTTTTATTCAAGATTCTACCATAATTTCAAGCACAGCATTAGAAAGACACCAAATTACAGAACACCTCCATGAAGCTTAAGAGACTTCAGCACCTGGTTTTAAGGCTGGAGGGTTTTTTTTTTTCCTGTAGATTCTATAAACTGTTTAAAGCAAAACCCTGAGAGATAACTGACAGTAAGCCATATACCTTGTACTTTGAAAAAGTATTTAAAAAAGAATTGGGTAGAGAACATATAGCTAGCTACAAAAAACTGAAGGTACATGCACTTGAAGAATGAGCCAAGTACTCCCTACATGTAATGCATCTACCACAAGGAGCTTACAAAAAGGTTTAGAATTGTCTTATTATCGTGTGTTAGCAGAATATGAACTTCAAAGTACTTGGGCTGAAAACAGTTTGTCATAACAACACATTTACTAACCTTCAGTGCCTCCAGCCCTGCTTGAATCACAGGTGCAAAAACAGTTTCTGTTTCTCTTGTGTCTGCAAACATTTCTGGAATCTGATCCAGCAAACTAGCAAAGAACAAGAAAAAAAAAAAGGAATTCAAGATTCCATTTAATTGGAAAAGCCACACAGTTGTACTTGATGATCTACAAGACTGAGGTGGTTTAAACAGAAGTCCCCAACATGTCTGTAAATTTACGTAACTTTTACAGTATTTGACATCTCAGCTATGACAAAAATCCTTTGTTATTCTTCATTGGCTTCTCTCATCCATATCCTCCATGTTTGCTGTATAGCCTCAACTGATGCCTACTTCCATAGCTCTTCTGTATTCCTTCTCTTTTAATATATCCCAATATATATAGGTAAGTAAATTCTTAGGAAATACTAGTGGCAACTGGCCTCTGTTTGCCAAGCATCCTGTGTACTAGTCAAAGATTAATAGGTTTAATCCACAGTTTTGTATTTAGGCTTGTTAATGCACTACAAAACAGGCTGGAAACCTTCTCTAAAAACATGCAATGCCACATCTAGATTCCAAAACTTAGTTAGCTACATACCACAGTTTAATTACAGTTCAAGCATCATGTTAAATAGTTTACAAAAACTTTGCTAATTAGTTTCTTTCCTTCTAGATTTTATCTTCTCTATCCCATTTGCTCTGTTTTCTCCACAGAACCAAAACTGGACACCACTGTTGTCTTAGTTTGCAGTTATTTAAGCAGTTGCCTAAAGACAGTGCTTACAGCTTTCACTCTGCATCATTCTAGTTGTGTTTTCATTGTGGCTTTGTTTTGGGTGGGGGTTTTTTTGTGTGTGCTTGTTTTTCCTTCTCCCCAGAAATGCCCTTCTGCAATAGATCCCCTTACATTTATCTTCTGCCATGCTGGACTATAAGCCAAATACACCCTTAGCCCATGAATTTTCCCATCCTACTTTGCCGGCTTAATCTCACAGAGTATAGAAGAGAGACATGGAGAGACTTCTAGGTGAGTAACACAACAGTTAAGCACACAACATTTGAATCTACCAAACAAGTATTTTACTACAAACACTGTAAATCAATTTATATTACCTGGTAATAACTGTCCTGGACTCATTCACGTTCACCAGAAAACCATCCAGGAGCGGCACAAACATATCTGCCACATCTGAGACAACCATCATTTGTGGCTGTGCCAGTGAGCTCTTCACGTTATAGAAGTGTAACACCTTGTTGTAGGTGACAAAGCCTACTCGGATGGCTGATTCTTCCATGTTGCCTTCCCTGTAAGAGACATACTTGCCTTCACATCTAAGTAGATATGGAAACCATTACACATAACCTAACACAGTAAGGGAAAAATGAATAGAAGTAAAATTTATTTTCATTGACAAGGGTATCAAGAAAAGTGTTCTGTTTGGTCCTTTTCTGAAGAAAAGCTTGACAGGATTATCAAATAATTTCTTAATTTCTAGGGTTTTTTAAAGAGAAAAAGTAACAGTATCCTCCATTTTCACCAGCTACAGTAGTTCACAATAGACCTACCTGGGCAAGTAATCTAGGAGTGACTTTAATTCTTCACATATTAGCCTCACTAAGCCACTCTTCACAGCATTGTAAGACACATCAATCATGAAAATGAAAGCAGGTGGACTGGGAAACTTGTTATTCTGTGGAAGAGGGGGATGAAATCCCATTACTGCCATGTAACATAGCTCACATAACAGCTGTCTAAAACAGACAAACGCTGGTCAAAACCCCAATAGCTTTCATGTACTTATGTACTTATGAGCAGCACTTGTTTCTTTAGATCATCCTCACACCCTTTTCCAACTAACAGACATGTAATCACATTGTGCTTGAAATGGACCGGTATTAAATGCCCTAAATTGATTTTACCACTGGTCAGAGAAGAACGGGCTAGTTATAACTAAATCACCCATTTACATGACTAGGCTGGATCACAAAAGTAGATAGGGAAGATTCCTGCCAGTTTTCAAGACTTTGGAATTGGAATCATTATAGGTGATTTCACCAATATAAAGCAAAAGATTTTCCTTTCCAAAAAATGCAAGCTTTTAGTTCTTAAAGCTGGGAAGATCACATCTTGTTTGAATTAAAAATTCTTCTAATGCTAATTAGATAATTGGTTTTTTCTCTTAACTCAAAGTAAAGCTGAGGCATCAGAAGGCAACTAGTATAAAGTTGCAACATTTAGACTTCTATTTTCCCAGCATATATTTCAGCAGAAATGTAAGTTGTTTGCATAAATACCTTGCACATATTTTTCCTATTTCTTAGAAGTTAATTATTATTTAAATCTTTAATTTAAAGGCAAACCTGCTCTGATAACATGTATTTCCACACTATTCTTGTGTTTTTAACCACTATGGTTGTATTTGAAATTAAGTTCAATAGGTAAGGTCTGCGTTAGACAACAGGTGGCACATTGCATAGTTACTCTTGTAATTGTCTTGAATCTCTCCTACAATCCCCTTTGCCCCCCAGAGACTACTGCATCAGAGTCCCTTCTGCAGAATTCCTAAGGTAACAGCAACTATAGCTTCTCATACGGCTCCAGAAAAAAAAAAAAGAGAGAGATGGCTATAATAAAATCATATTATGTCATGTGTTATCACGACTTCCTCTGCTTTGGGAAGTAAGCAGACAATCATATTATTTTACACAATAAAGTAGGTTGGATTAATGCTGATAATTATTTCTGCCAGGTAGAAATCAGCCCCAGACACTTCATGTCATTCTTACTTTTCAGAAAAGAGGCTTTTTATTTAAAAGCAAAATAAATACAGTAATAAACACATACTACTGTACCTTGCAGTAGTCAACTGTTGCTAGAAACTCATAAGACCCCAATGACAACTCAGGTCGGTCATAGAAGTCTACTCGCTTTCCAGTATGATCCAAATGCTGGAAGTAGTGAGGTGGCACTGGGAAAGGAAAAATCATTAAATTCAGTGACGTGCCCATGATAAACATTGTGTCTAGAGAGCCAACATGACGACAGCTGTTTCAAATAAAACTCCAAGAAAGTTAGCTAGCACTCTGAGCTAGCATGCAAGTATTACTAAAAAATATTACTGCAATTTAAGAACATCATGAAAGCAAAAAAACCATAAACTTATTCCAGTTTATCTCATGCACCAGATGACACACTGTAGAGTCACTGTTGTATTTTTCTTAAATCACCTTTCTACTCTCTTTTCACATTTCGTAGCAGAAACACCACTACAGCACACTTTTAGGATTTAGTCCAAAGGAAAAACATAACCACCTCATATAAGCAGTAACAAATGACTTAAAATAGAGTTTGAGGCAAATTACAGGCTACAACATTACTGACTCAAATCAGGCTTACTAAAACACTGAGCTCTTTATTTTGCTAAGTGAGTTAGTTTTTTTCCTTCCCTTCCCAGGCTGCACAAGAATAAAGCCTCCGGGCACTGTCGTGTGCAGAGGCTGCCCTAATCCTTTTATCAGAACAGACAGGGTGGTACTTATGGTGGATTAAGAAAGTTCAGTGCCCAGTACTTCTGTGCTGGTACCAGGCATCAGAAAATAAAATGGGTAATAACTAAAACTCAGTTTTTGCCTACAGAAGTCAGCTGCAGAAACAAAACATTTCTCTTGTGCTCCAAGAACTACCATGACAGAGAGTCTCTCCTGCAGAACTGCCAGGGTGACAAAATATATTCCAGCTATAGCTGTCTATATAGCTCCAGGGGAGAATAAAATGAGATTACCTGTAATGACCATATCCTCCGCATTTAAATTATTCTAAACATTCAAAGTTTCAAAAGTTCAAAACAAAAAGTAATATTATTAAGACTATATATAAGAACCTATCACTCTTCTCTCCAAGTACATACCTGGTACAAACTGATTGCCTGATTGTTTTTGCAGAGAAAACAAAATTTGTCCTCAAGTTTTAGGTACAACTACATTGTATTTTCACAGCATTGCTTTCATCAGCAGTCTCGCAGCATCCCTCCCTTTTCTCAGTTACAGGTACAGCCATTCACACAGCTGCTGAGTGAGCGGGGACAGGGAATGCACACATGCTGAAAATCACCAGACAAAACTGGCTTTTAAGGTTGGCCCTTTCTAATCCCCCATTCTGATTAGTAAAAACAGTTGTACAGCATAACTGAGGTGGTAAGAACAGTCCATTAAAAGCCATCAGTGTTACCAAATGAAACACTGAAAACATCATACTAAGGTTTGTTGTACCTTACATTCCACTGTGCCTTCAAAACAAATCTAGAGTTGTCATTCTATGAGCAGCAGATTGTGAATTCTGCTTAAAAGGAAGCACATTTTATATTAATTTAGAAGAGCAACTTACTGGCCTGTACTTAACACTCCTACTCAGCTGTAGCAGAGTTAGCTGCAATCTCATCTCTAGACAGTGTTCAGACAGGCTTTCTCAGGAAAAAAAAATCCTAACTCATGCTACTGATTATATCTACATCTCAGTCTGCCAAAGAAAACCATACATATAAAATACCCTAAGAAAATACAATAAATAGTTTTCCAAACCATCAGGCATTATGCTACAAAAATCTCATATTAAAAACTTGGTACAATACTGCAATGCATAAGCACCTACTTAATTTGAACATAATTTCAGAACCAAGTACTGAACACACCTTATAATGATTATTTTACAAGAGTAGACACAAACTAAAGCACAGCATTCATTATAAATGATTATAACATGATAAAGATTTCTTTGCCTGCATCTTGTTCAAAGACCTTTCCAACAGAGCCTACAGACTGATTTCCAGAACAAATCTTACCCTCAGTGACACAGCTGCAGAAACAACACTGGAACCTCCTTCCACCCTCAATGAATTGCATAAAAGGGCACATGTAAGCTTTGCACCTATTACATCGGACAGGACCGGATTCTCCATGGTCTACCAAGTAAGGAAGGGTCTGTGGAAGCAGAAGAAAAAAAAACATGAAAAGAAAGGTCACATGATGATGAGAAAAAAGTGACCACACACAATGCAGAGCTTAAAAGTATCTCCCTGTACACTGCATAGCATTTAACACTTTGGCAACTGTGGGAGAGTGTGCAGGGGATGAGAGAGGCCTGAACAAGTATTTCATAAATGCTTTCCAATTCAAGCTCTAGCACAGCAGCTCTTTGTGGGCGAGTCATTAATGGGCTATCCCACTTTGTCAGTAGCCTGTTTGAAGAACATGACTGCAACACACAGCAGAGATGTATCCCAAGTGTACAAAAAAGACTGAAAGAATGACTGTGATAACCTCATGGGAGTGAGCATACAATTAAAAAAAAGTAACTCTTCACCTCCTATCTCCTTCCCTTGTAAAAAGCAAGCTTTTTGACAAAAGTGAAGCCAGTCATTGCATTGCATATATTCAAGAATATAGAAGATCTATCTTTAAAAATTCCATCTGATAAGACTTATTTTTGAATTCCACCATGAAATACATTATAGCTACAAGTTCTTGTTGTCTTGACCCCATTGTACAGCAAGTCCTCAAAACTGTTACGAAGTGATACCATTTTTGAACTATTACTGCCAATATAATCTTTTTGCATCCAAACCAGAGTAAGATGCTTGGCAACTTCTTCAGCTTCTAAACATCAGAATGAACAGGAAGCACTTTAGTGATTGAGACAGAACTCATACAAGTTACAAGTTGCATTCATAGTTCAAAGCACCCTCATAATCATGAACGTAGCTCAAAAGAAAGTTTAAATATTTGTTTTTAAATTTTCCGTCAGTAAAGGTGTCTCGTCTTAATTCTCTCAGTTACCCTAAATCTCTGATCATGTTTAACAGACAACATATTCACTGAGCAGGAGTTGAGCAACTGCTCCAGTCACTTTCCTCTTCATGCCACAGATGTGTCACATCTTTCATTCAACCCCACTAATCATTTATCAACAGTACAATGGTTTTGCAGCAACAGCTTCTTATTTCCTATAGCCCAGTCTGACCTCTTCAGAGGAAACAAATTTTGAAGTTTTGTGAATGGCAGGCAGTGTTGGTATTGTACTTCAACACAATCAGCCTTTTTCCTCAGCCTCTCCCCTCTGTGACATGCAAGCAAACTACAAGGGTGCTGTAAACATGCAGTGCTATGCCTAACTTGTTACTAACCACTTACTCCCAGAAGACACAAAGATACTTCTTTCCAAAGCCTCAAGCTTGGTTTTCTGAACAGCGCATTAACATAGGGCAAAGGTCCTCTATTTGGCAACCAGGTGCTAACTTTTTACATATTTTAAATTTATCTGAATGCTATAGTTTCATGAGATACTACTTTCATGAGACATTTATCCTCTCATTACTGCTATGTAAAGCTTTAGGTCTATTCACAGTTTTATTGCTCTGAACAGCTGAGTCTTCATCTGTTGGAAAGGCCCCTCCACAGGGAGTTTGCCCTCACCATAAAGAACTTCCACATAGTAGAAGCTGACTGGTCTCCAGGGCAATTCTCTGATCCTAGCCATGTTTCTTCTGGATACCACAAGTGTTTGTTAAAAGCTAAAACACACCAGAAGACTGAATAACTAGTTATTTGTAAAGCTTCTCTAAAAACGTGCAGCTCCACGAGCCTCCAAGTTTCTCAGGTAAGACCACATTCTCATACTGTGCTCCTTTCAAACTTCAGCCACAGCTCAGTTTTATCACAGACCAGTTTTTGAAATTCAAACCATAGTTCAGGAACACTAATGAAATGCAATAGCTAAAAACACCCTTAAAAGCCCAGATAAAATTGCTTTCCTCAGCAGATGCTAAACTGAGGTTTAACGGGGCACAAGAACACTGCAGACATACATATCCATATTTAATGAGCCTATCTGTCTTTATGACGTTGCTCCAAGCAGGCTAACACTATACAGCAGCCAGAGTATTTAGACCATTTAACAAAACGTCTAACTCTGTAATAGTCTTGAAGCTTTCATGTTCTCAGCAACCAAACATGAGTGGGTAGAAGGCTAACCAACCACACATTACACTTACAAGGAAGTAAGTGCTGCAGAGGGAAGGGCAGAATCACAAGAGCAGTTCAGCAGTACTCAGTGTAGTGCTGTCATCCCACACTGAGCTGTGCATGCACACCAGGCAGCTTAACCACTGCTGTTTCATACATTCTCCCCTAATTCCACAATTTGGCATTCTAGAAAAGACTTCACACCTGTGATTAGTAGCCACTTAAATACTTTAGACTAAGAAAGAAACTGAAATTAGATGAAGTGTTGGTTTTTTTAGTCACAGTGCTTGACAGCTACTGAAGAAAAGCTGAAATTATCACAGCAACCAGTATTTTAAACACAACATTCTTCTGCTTTACAGATCTCTATCACACACCTGTTGGAGGATCAAGGTTTACCTAGTCTTCATTACCTAAACATGCCCTCTCAACATATCTGTTAAATGCTGACATCTAACAGCATTCTCCTGGTGAGTTCTGAGCCCATCCAGGGCACATGTAACCCTACACACGGTTCTCACCTCCTCCGGCGGCAGAGTAGCCAGCGGCTTTATGACGGCAGCAAGGGGAACTTGGGACTGTTTGGCCATATCAGAGGTGCAGGGAATATTGTAAGATGTGCATCTTATGTAGCGGGGGCTTGCATTACCTGGGGAACAAATAAAAAATCCCCACAAATTCCAGTACACGATAAGTTTATATTCAAGAGCAGAAACAAAGATACCTTCAGTTGTGCTGTTAAGCCGCAGACAAATACTAAGAGCTTATCTAAACAGTCAGTTTCAATCTATGGAAAACCTGAATTCAAATAAAATACCTCTTTATGATTAACTACATATAAATAAGTTCTTAACTCAAAACAAATGAACTTGACTCCGTATCAACCTATACCTCTAAAAAGGCATTCCTGTTTCACTCTTTTTGCAGACTAAAACATACTGTAGACAGAAAATTCAAACTTTTCTACTGTTTGATTTTATAATTTTGGCTGAAGAGTAAAGCACTTGATCACAGAATCAGATTCTGCATTTTTTTCTGAAACGTTAAAATTCAAAAAAACTGTGGGAGATTAAAACGTGAAATATTGTTTCTCTATTTACATTCTACTTAATTTAAAAAAATACAGTTTTCCTGTCCCATTCTAATGATATTGATAGTAAGTTTCAGTTCTGAAGTGTTGTTTATATTGCTCTCCAGAAGAGGCTTCATTTGCTGCTTTTCTGATATCTCTGCTAATGCTGGTCCTAGGTATCTGCCTTGGAAAACATTTTTTACCTGCGAATTGATTACTACATACCAAACAATCAGGAGAATCTAAACTGAGATCAAATTAACACAGGACCTGAAACTAAGCTTCTGTTAGTAAAACACACATCCCCAGAAACTGAAAACATTCCTCAAACTGTTCCTTTAAAGACACAGACAGTTCTGTCACTGACTTGGGTTTGTGTTTTGTTTGTTTAGGAAAAGAAAAATATTTACCTTGATCCTTGACTAAGAAATTTGTAGTAACAAGAGGTGGGACCTGCCCTCTCACTCCAGTGACAAATGGTTCTGACCCACGGTTACTTCTGTCATCTTCAATCACTTGAATCTATATTGGAAAACACCATGTTAATACCTGTAGCCTTGGTTTCAAAGTACCATAAAGTACAAAATCCGTAAGGCGATGAAAGGGGGACTGGAGAAAAACATTACTATTTCTAAAAATAAGAAGTCTAAAGAAAGGAAATTTTGTCAAGCAGTCACCTCTCAGTTTGATTTCAAACAGTACTTAATGACTATCAATAAATTGCGAGCTGCAAACAGTATTTTTCCCTAAGTATTCTTAGTAGCAGCATATTTTGTGTTTTAAGGCCTGATCTGAACTCATAAAAGCCAAACTTAGATCAAGAAAGGAATTTTTGGTTGTATTACCCTGTATGGTTCTAATCAAATTAAAATTAGAAGCTTCTGTAATCCTGAAGCTGAAGTCTATAGGTAACCTGGCTTTTTCTTTCTGTTATGTTCCCACTATTTTCACAGTGTGCATTTATTTCTAACCACTGTAACTCCGACCTAAAGACAGATGATTGCAAGCTCAGGTGGAAATCTTCATTACTTTGTGGTGCTCAAGAGTTTGTGATTTGAATTCTAGGGATGTAGAAAGTGAAGTTTCAGTAGACTTTTCAATGAATTAAACTTAAACTTCAAAGCCTGTAAAAATCTTCAATTTCTTAATATTTCAAATTCTTCATTATTGCAAATATGCTTAAGATAATGGATATTTATTAAACCGTTTTAATCTACTAAAATATCCACTGACCTCTGCCTAAGAACAGAGAATTTAGTTGTACACAGTTTAAACTGTATTTCCACAGTGATAACTGAATGAAAGAATTAAAGTCAACATTCATTCTTCTGATCTTATTTTGCCATCAAACACATTTGCCTTTGCCTACAGTAAATTCTGAAAAGCAGAAGTTCACATGGCAGAACTTCTGCCCTCTCACTATGGATTCCAAGCTGCCAGCAGAAAGCCTCCCACAGCTTCAGGCAGTGACTACTCTAGGATAAACCTAGTCTCGTTTTAAAAGCCTACAGGCTGACTGATGTCGGTGATCTCACCGCTGGTACCTGTTATATGATGAACATTGACTAAATGAGGAAGAAGTGACACAGGGTAACAAAAAGCCAAATGTGCTTTTTTTTCTTCCCATCCAAAAGGTAGCTGCTTTTTAATTTCTTTATGTATGATTCTCTAACATAAACATTAAATTTTCAAATTCAAAATTTAATGGTTATGTATGAGCACAGATAATGAGAGAATGTTTATAGCTCCCCATGCCTCATACTAAGCGACTAGAAGATTTATATCAGGAATTAACATCAAAACAAACAGTTCATCTGCAATTTTAGAACTTCAAAGCACTGGCTCAATACTGGTGTATCAACAAAAATAGTAATCAAATTCTGATCCAGACTGGTAGAAAACACGGCTACACAGGCTCATGCTGTGTATGAGACACACACTGTATGCACATTTATACTACTGGCTTACACTGAAAATGCCAGTTGGAATCTGATGAAGGCAATATCCTAAAGATCAGACAAAGAAGGGGAGACATTCTTCATGATCTGTTTCTGAAACACTCTGCTTTCTATTGCCTCACCATTTATCATAGAAGATTTTAACAACCTCATGTGGTGTAATGTTACTCAATTTGATAAGGCAAGCAGAAGACAGCAAGGAAAGGGTAAAGGATTAATGATGTAGGGTTAGCGAGGTGAAGTTCAGGTTTCAGGCATGCACAGATGGTCACCAACACACAGACTACAATTGACATATATACAGCACTTACTGGACTAGGAATTGCATCTGGGTCTATTCTGTGCCTGGGTTTCTGCTGGGGTGGCAGCTCATTAAGTTGCTTTTTTTTTAACAAAAAGTAAGAGCGCCACAAAAAAAAAAATAAAAGAAAGAAAGAAAGAAAAGAGAATAATAAACCAAAAAGTAAAAGTGTTGCTTCTCTCTACCCAAACCTGCAGCACTGGAATTAGATACATTTGGATATCGGTTCATGCAACAGTACACATCAGCTTCTGCAGCATACACTGACCCCAAAACCTGTCTTGCCAGGATGTTGGGCCTGGGCTCTGAACACATTGCTAAACAGAGGCAGGGGCTCACCTGCTTATTTTGGTTAGAAACTGGGAATTTATGCTTCAAGAACATGCTAACATGAAGGCAACTGACACAAGCCATTTGAGATCCATTTAGTGGAAGAGAGGAAAGGCAGACAAGCAATTAAAGACATATTCTAAAAAAAAAAAAATACAGTCATAAGCTTTATGTAAACCTGGAGTCTAAACAGATAATCTTTTGTGAGTGGAAGTAACTTCTGAAAAACATCAGTTCTAAGATGTAACTCAAGACTAAATCATTTTCACACTTTTGCAGTACAGAACAGCACCAGAGGAAGGAACAGCACAGTAAACTAGTGGCAATAATACTGCCAGACTTAATATTACTTATTAAGACTGCTAATTATTATCACTAATTATTATCATTATCAGACTTATTATCACTGCTAAGCTTTACATGTAACTGCTCATCCTTTCTCAGAACCTCCATTCTGAAAGATAATCCCAATTTGAGAAGCTGTCCATAATTGAATGATATAGCATCACTAACTTCATGACACAAAAAACCACAAACCAGCTTTTTGTCAGATTATAGGAAAAGCACTACAATCACCTCCTACTAACCGTATTTTAAATGTGTATCATACAGTTCACAGATTGTCACCATAAAACCTGAAATTAGTTCACCTTGGAAAGTCATAATGCAAGAATCCAGAAATAGACAAACAAGCTTAATCAAAGCCCTCAAAGATTCTCAGAAGGTAATACAGTACAGGAAAAGACCTGAGGAATTAGAGCAGCGATTTCCATATGCAGTGCCTCTCTTTAGTCATCAAGAAAAATCCTGTCTGTGGGCTTATTCATAAAAAAGGAAGGTGGATATAAGAGAGAAAAGTAAGCAGGAAAACAGACTGATGTTCCTCAGAACGAGAAACCTGTTTTCAGCTTTGGTTTTTGTCAGTTCTGTTTTATGCAAACACACTATGGAAGAGGTGACACTGGTAAGAACAGGTGAGCTTACAGGGCTAGGAATGGAATCTGGATCCAGGCGTTTTGGTGGAGGTGGTGGCCCAGGTGGACTTCCATAATTTGGTGTTCCTGGATAGGCTCCTCCATAGTTTGGTTGGGGACCCCTCACCTGCGCAAAGGAACCTTAACAAGAAAGGAATATCAGAATCAAAGAGTGGCTTAATGCTAGGTGTTTCCTTGTTAGGCACTTCCCACTTTTCCTGCCATTATAAAAAAAAAAATAAACTGATGGATACAGTCCTCAAAACTAGATTTAAAGAAACACATGCCTTTAGTTTGAACTCTATTAACTCTACACCAGCCCAAACCAGCACACCAACGTAACTGTTTTTAGAGTAATATGATTACAATACACATTAAGATCATGCACTATGAACACTTCAATGCAGAACTGTCTAATAGACAGTGCACATATAACTGCCAAATAAGCTAGTGGACGACCTCTAATTCTTCAAATTAAAGATATGCAAGGAGCTGTCTTGGGCAGTTTTGGCTTGTCTGAGGTACAGTAATAGGTTAATGTGTGATTTTTTTTTTTTTTTGTTACTACTTGAATTTATTTCATATTATTTTAGACAATTCCAATCACTTACAGAATAGCATCATGATTTAACCCGTGAGTATTTCTGCAGTTTATAGGAATTTGAACAGATATTTTTATGTAATTTACCTGGCCAGTTGGGCAAAACCGCATGGGGGATGGGATTCTCAGACTTAACATTTGCACAGGATTACTTTATCCTACCTATCTGTAGCTGTGATTGATTAAAAATCAGCCAAAATTGTTGATAATTCAGAAAGCTTATCTGTTCTTACTTCTAAGCACACTCAAGATGTGCAAGCTGCTACGAGGAGCAAAATACGATCACGTGAATTAAAGGAGAAAACATAGCGACTCCTTTTTCAATGTTCAACAACTCCTGTCATATACATTGTATATGCACAGAGCCACCAATTTAAAAAATAAAAAATAAGGCTTTTCAGTATTTAGATGTCTATTTTTGAACAGATGAGGCTTCAGACATCAAGTTAAAGTCCATAATAAAATTTTGATAACAAATTCTGGTGTTATTATGGCACTAATTACTAAACAGGTTTTGGTCAAGTAAGCTAGGATTCCTTTAGTTACATTAATCAGTATGATAAAATATCTTAGAATGACATATGCTATTGTTTATCTCAGACATGGGCACAGAGAAACAAGAGAGAAGTGCTGAAGTGCAGCCAGGAGCCCACAAGTAACAAACCCGGTATTTAGTTCTCAGTTTGTGGCATACAGAGAACATGTAATGTAAAATTCCTACACTAGGAATACCCACCATTCTGCTGCATTTGGTATCCTGGCTGAGGAGTATGAGTGGGAGGAGGCGGTCCATGGAGGCCACTCATGGGAGGCCCAGGGTGCAGCCCTGACATAGCTGATGGAGGTGGTGGTGAGGACACATGGTTAGGCTGGAATGGCGGGGGGCCAGCAAGTGCCTGCCCAGGCAGTGGTGGGCCTGGCATGGCAGGTGGCCTTGGGGCACCTGTGGTGGGAGGGTAAGAGGAAGGTCCAACCCCTGTAGAAGGGGGAGGTGGGGCAAAACCAGGGACTTGAGTAGGTAGGCGCTGAGCTGATACTGTCTGAGCAGGAAATGGGGGCTGTGCCAAAGGAAGACCCTGAGACACATTGGTAGGAGGGGGTCCTTGGCTTGCAGAGTAAGGTGTGTAGAGACCAGATCCTGCTGCACTAGAGGTTCCTGAGACTGGGGGAACCGATGTTGGGGGACCTGGTAAGAATAAAAGAAGATATAATTAATACCGTTTTCTCCTATCCTCAAGACAATTAAGATGCAAGCAAGACCCATTTGCTCTAGATTACCTAAACAGGTCTACCACTTTCTCATCGTCAGATTGATTTTCCAGTACTACCAGAGACAAACCTTAAGTGACCATCCTTCTAGACTGATCAGACAGTTGAAACTCTTTCAAGGGATATGAAACTTGGTAATTCTTTCATTGTTCTCTCAAAGTCTGAGCTGCTTATTTTACATAATCAGAATACATTTCAGGATTCATGGCCAGAAAAAAGGGGCAAAGCCAGGAATATGCAAAACAAGAACCACTACAAGTCTATCCATGAATTTCTTGAACTAAAATAAATTTCTGTCTCTAACACCGTACTGAGCTGGAGCCTCTAGATCAAGAATGGTTTTGAGCTTTGTGGTTTTAATAGCATGAAACTATCACCATCTGTATTTACCACTGTACTATTTCTGAGGATCTTCATTTGCAGAGCCCAGCCACGACGATGATTTCTGAGGATAATTTTTGACAAACACACATTGCCAAAGGCTAAAGAAATCTGCATTTCCCTATCTACTACTAATTTTCCTATAAAATTTGCCTTACAATACAAGATGCTTGTTAAAAAGTACTTTGCAAAACAATTTTTAAAAAGTGTAGTCAATCCAGCTTACACATACTAAAGAAAAAACTCTAGTCTTCAATGAAAAAAAAGTATTGTAATCCATAGCAGTGAGATTGTAGATCTAATACAATAGAACCATATATCTAAATTCAATTTATACTGTTAATTCAGTTTATAGTGTTTAAGTAAGTTTCTTCCTGACTTCCAGCAGAACCCTTTACAGAACCATTCAGAGTAGTTTCAGCCTTTTGTGATTTATGGGGCACTTTCTCTGATTTTTTGTTTGTTTGTTTGTTTTGACTGGGCTGCTGCACAGCAGTAGTATGCATGTAGACTCTCCAACTTACTTAGAGATAGCTGTTACTCTCCTTAGTTATTCGCATCCAGCAGTGCTGCCTGCACTGTCCCCTATCATGGTCTCAGTTCAGTTTTCCCCTATCATGACATTATTAGTCAAAGAAAACTACTGTTTACTATGGCACCTATCAACACCCAGACAATTCCCACAACCATATGGCAATGAATCATTGATAAGAAAAAATCTTTTACGAAATTACGAGCAAAAACGAAAATCAATAGCACATTTCTGTAGCCAGGAAACCTTACCATATCCCAGTCCAGCTGGGGGAGGAGCAGAGGCTGTAGCAGTGCCAATTGTCATCCCTGCCATGTGATTGCTGAGCTGCTGCACGCTGGCTGGGGGGGGCCCATATTGCTGGAATGCAGACGGCCTGGGAAGGAAGATGATAAACTTAACTGATTCCTCATTATACAAGATGTTACCATTTTCTGTGTCTTTTAAAATTGTTCTACCAAATAAACACTCGCTGGGTCTCAATTATATACACGAAGCACTGCAACTCAGTTTTGGAAAAATAATTACATATCCTGCAAGGATCTGAATCCCTTTCATCAAAAAAATCTATTAGCTCTTATAATACAAATGCTATATTTTTGTTAATTCCATTTTATTTAGTACAACAAATCAGAAATGCTGCAGTGGAGTCTACAGAGTGAGCAACAGTAAGGCCTGCACAGCTATGTAAAAAATGCTCTGTTGCTCAAAAGATTTGGACTCTGCAGGACTGTTGCCACTTTCACCACTGAGGTAATGGCAGTGTCTTTCTGGAGAAGATACCGAAGAGCTTTAGATGAAGATAACTCAGGGATCCGTAATGGACAGAAGAGGACTCAGAATAGAATCAATACTGAGAAATTAGTCAGCAGTGACAGCAACATGCTCCAGAAATCAATTCACACTGCCAAGGAATCAAACACTATGGCTGTGTGGATGCAGTTGTTTTAAAGATAAGACAGATTATGGGAATCAGAATTTTTTTTTTAGGGGAAAATGACTACCACAAAAAGTCTTTGGAGGAGAAGAGGCTTTGATCACTCACTGACATCTGCTTATACCCTTCCCAAAGTTTGTAATCTCCAGAGATACTTATTTTCTAATACTTATATGGCAAAATCTTGTTCCAAAACAGTAACAAGGCAAGGAAGAAAGTTAATATTCACCACAGAAAAAACCAAGGTATTTAGTTTGCTTTAGATCTAAAAGGTGTAGACGTAGCATAGGTCAACCAGGGCAGGATTTTGTCACAATTTGCTCTTTTTGTATGTACCTCTGCATCGGGGCTGCTGAGACTGGAATCCCATTCTGCACATCTCCATGTTCAAACTGACTGTATGCCAGGTGGCCAGAAGGATGAGATGCTCCAGAGGCTGGAGGGGGAGCTCCAGATGTTGGTGGGGCTCTTAATGAACCTACAGACATAAGGAAAAAAAAAATTAAACTATCACAAACTATAGAAACAAGGGCTTGAACCAACTACCATGAAAAATCCAAGTGAAGAATTGTTGTATCAATAATCCAGGAGCAACAAGTAATTTATACAGCTATATTAGAAGTAGCAAAATGAAAACACAAATATTTTTAGTCAGTGTCACTAGTTATCATCTCCACATAGATTAAGCAGAAAATATGTGCTGTGGAGGGTCTTCAAAAGACAACTTCATCTTTTATGAAGAAAAAAAAGTATCTTGTCAGTAAGTTACTGAATTCTTCCCCCTCCAACTCCAATTATTTTTATCCAGATCAAGCAGAGTATTCACATGGAAGCTATTGTTCATTACAGGTCAGTTTTACCTACTTGTAAGGGAAGCAGGTTATGCAAGTAGATTCAGTTTTCAAAAATTACATTTGACTAATTGCATTTACATATAACATAATGGGAGCCACCACAATTGTTCTTTACAGCCTCTCAAGGTTGTAGGCTAACACGAATACTCTCCCATCTTTCAGATTGAGCTGCTTCAGTCACAGCCCAAACATATTTGCCTCAGAAATCAGTTTCCCCACAGACAGCACAACGTTGGATACAATACCAGCAGACCAACCGCAGTTTCTACTTCCAAGAAGGAAAATATAAACTTCTATTTTAATAATACTATGTTAACAATGTTGATAATTAGAACAACTATATGACCATGCCTGCTAACCACAAAGGAACCTACTTCATGCAATGGGGTATCATTAAGTGCAGATGACTGAATAAACTGCCCTGTGAGACCAGGGCTGCACACACTCACTGTTGTGTCACTGACAGTGACCAGCATGGCAAGTTTAAAAGGGACTCAGAGGCCTCCTTGTGAAGAACCATTGCTAAACAGGAAATAGGGGGAGCCATTTCTCAATTCTACGGCATAATTTATACCCCAAAGCATGAGATTTCAACTCATGTATTTTCATCTTATCTGCTACATGCAATTCTTAGCAAGCTTGGGGGTGTCAAGTCAAGGAAGGAATTAACTAGGCCTGGCATGAATAACCTGTAATTTCTTGGATTCTTTTCTTTATTACTAAACCTCCTCTCGTCCTTCATTTTGAGACTTAGGATTTAATTACTCCTAGAGACACTTATTATTTTTATATACCTTCCTCTCATTAAATCTTGTCTTTTCTAAATTACTATTACAGCACCTTTGTCTTACTGTTTCTCTGGCTAAGCATTTCCTGATCTTTAACTGTTTGTATGTTATTTATGAATGTCTTTTGTGATACCTTTTCAGTTGATTTGATATATTACCATCTATTGTGCAATTTCTTTCCTTTGATAGTACATGTAAACTATTTGGCCTCATTAGCTCCTGTCTTTGAAGGCATAGTTAATCCAATTTCTGGAGGGATCCTACGCTTTTTTTAAAACATAAATTAAATTTAATTTAATTTTTCCCCTTCAAACTTTGCAGGCATCCCACTTGACAAATATGTGCTTGCTTCAGAAAAAGTTTTGGAAATATTCATTTTCTAGATCTTGTCACAAATATACTTCTGTAACCATTCCCACAGACTGCTCAGACTGTCACTGAAAAAAAAAAATCACTTGAACAGGTATAAGTATCTAATGGTTTATTAGCCTAAGATTTATTATTCTTGAGGAATACTCAAGCTCCCTTTCCAACATCTTTGAGATGTTGCTCATTCTCATCACAGACCTCAAAATGGAGGTTACAGCAAAATGGGAAATTCCTGTGATTTTTCTCAAAGCCCCAAGATTATCTGGTCTTCAATTCCAACATCCTAATCTTCTGAACAAATTGACACCACTAGAAATAGCTCTTCCAAAATACCACTAGTTGGAAAGAAGTAAAAATACAATATGATTTCTTGCAGCATTTCTAATTCTTACATCTTGATTGCTACTGTTGAAAAAACATTTCCTTATTCAAGTCACAGCTTTTGGAATCATAATTATTCCTAATATATATTTGGTTTCTAAGTATAGCCAAGGGAGCTAAAAACTTGTTTCTTCCCTTAAACGAAAGCAGAAGCTACAAGAATCTCATGACTCCCAGTAACACTTCTTTGCAATGTTGTCATTTCAGGCCTCACTTTCCCTCTCAGGGGTGAGACTGCGTTCTTTTAAACTAAGGATTTCACCTGGCAGAACCTGAATGGGACAATTCAGCTTTTGAAATCAGACTTCAGAAAACATTAATCACAAGTCAGGTTTTATCTATGAATCTGCATGCATAAGGGATTTCTACTAGGATTATTTCTTCATATCCTATTTATGCTTCTGGAATGCTGCCTACAAATAGATTGGGAAGTGTCCCACCCACCTCTGCCTGAATAATCAGGTACCCACACCTCTGAGATAAGTATTCGTATTAAATGGGAACTTGGTAGAGAAGAAATGACAGCACAAACACTCCCACAGAAAGGACACCATTTACCTATGAAATTAGGTGCAAGAGAAGAAGTGTCAGAGTTGAGAGATACAGGAGAGCCCTTCGAAGGGAACCCCAAGGAAGGAAAGTAACCTGGAAAGACAGAATACACCAGTAAATCAAGCCTGAGAGAAAGCACCAAGAGACAGTGTTTCCAATACTAAGGACAGTCTACAGTGCAGAAAATATCATATACCCAAAATTCACCTAATTTGCCACATTGTTCCTTAAGCTACACTCCCTCTGTTCTACCATGCATAAAATATTACCAACATAGTTCCTTTCTGTACACTAATACAAGTATTAACAGTTTCATAAACAAGGTAAAACGATCCAGCCACAGCCTAATTGTTCCTGGTATTCAGATAATTGTCTTTGCACTTTCAGCTGCATTACCTCATCAGAAGGAAACCAATAAACAGACTGAATGAAAGACTGGGACAAAATCGTCCCGGTTCTTTCAACACTCTCACAGCAGGAAGTAGCTATTTTCAGACAGCACCACAGCACTTCACTTCTGGTCCCAAGAAGCACTGTCACAGCATTCCCATGATTCCATTTAGTTAAGAGTTAGAGATTGTTACATAAATCAGATGCAAAAGACGACCTGAGTGAGGATGGCACCTGTTCCCATCACTTCTCCACTCAGTTCTCCAAGCAATTTTATTGTTATTTTCAAAATAAATCCCTAAGACAACTGATTTGAGATCACAGAATAACATTGGTAGTTTTCCTATTATCCCTCAGTGTTCCCTAAATTCCTGCTGCTCTAGTGCCTCTGAAATTAATTCTCTCTCCTCTACATTATGCAGCTACAAAAGGTCTTGCTACAAGGACTTGCAATAAACATGTGTTGGAGATGGTGGTAGAAAGGATAACTGTCAGCATCTTTACCATCACCTGTCTGCTATCTCTGATAATACGGTGTTTGACTCTCACTTCCACTTGGATGTCATACTCAGCAGCCACTCACAAGTCAACTTCTGGCTGTTAGGTTAGTGTTCTGAATTTTACATTCCTTCTTTCTAAAGATAGGAATCCTGGGCAGTAACAGGTCCAAAATGCACAGCTTGACAACCGAGATTTCCCTAATACAGCCTGCTAACTCCAGGATAGATGGTCTCAGAAGAAAAGATGGAAGAAAAATCTCCACAAACTATGGTTGGCCTTTGCCTGATATATCGGTAGAGTACATGAGGCACTACTTGAGCAGTGCAATACAGTTTTGTTGTCCAAGTGAGAACACATTGTTGCCCTCATTGTCACACCATCTTCAATCACTACTGGCACAAACAAAGCCCCCATTTTTAATCTGCACAAGTTTATGTGAATGTTACTGAGGTATCTCCTTACTGAGCTGTCATGAACCACATTTTTCCTGTTCCAAAATTTAAAAAGGCAAATCAGAAATAATCCCGAAGAAAAAAGTTAATTCCCTTAAAAATAAATGTGTTCCAGGCTTGTAAAGTCTAAAAATTTTTGGAGTATCTGATGGAAGATGCTCATCAGTTTCTTTTCACAAACACCCCAAACATTCTTCACATTGCTAACAGCCAAAACCTGTTTTCTATAAATAGCTGCACTGATGAAACTTTTCCAAATCTGTAGTAATTTTGGTTCTTCTTGAATCCTCTTCTCTCCCTCACTAATGCAAGTCCAATTTCTCCACATTCCTTCCACTGGACAGGAAACACTAGTTAGTCAATGGCTACAGTGAGCAGCCAAACAGAGCACTCAATGCTCAAGAGGTCTGCCTCTGCCTTCCCAGGATGCAGGGTTTCTTTCCTCTGCTCAGAGCTGATTTTCACTATTTTTATAGGAATTTAAACCCTTTGTGAAATTAGTTAAAAACTCTCAGATTAAAAGTGCTGTTGGAAGAGATTTATTAAGAGCATGGGAGGAAGAGGATTAAGGAAAGAAAAGGAAGACGGAGCAACTGAATAATTCATTCTTTACCACACTACACTTAATTCTTCTACTTCATTACTCTACTAACTCTAGACAAAAGTCCCACACTGTAACTATTTAGCACCCAAATTTCAGTCTCCCACTTCCGTTAGTTTCAAGAAAACGACAGGCACTTCAGTTGTTCTAGCCTTCTCATTGAGTCTGGTTTAAAATGCCTTAAGTTGCAAAAGATTCCCCCCTACAAGTACATCTTGAATAATATGGAGACCATTAGCATGATCAGCATAGTCCTAATTACCTTAGAATACCCATCCGAAACCCAAAAAAACATTTTTAAGTTCATGTTGTACTTATTTCAGCAAAACCAAATTCATCCCCATGATTTGAAAAGGCAGACATACTTCTATTCAAAGCAATAGTATTTTCTCCTCTACATTTCAGATGTTAAAGTCACTATTAATTGCCCAAAGGAATTCAGGTACTTGAAAACAAAAACTCACACATTTCTTTAATAATTTTAAGTCAGCATTTCTTTTGAAAACAGGAGAACAAAAGTTGAACTACTTTCTTTCTTTCTAACAAACAAAAATAACAAGGGATATGATCTCGCAGAATCAGTGAAATTCTGGAACACAGAAGCTTGCCACATGTCCACAAACAGTCTATTGAGTTTAAAGGCATTAGGGAAATAGTTCCAAATATGCCTTCTGCCTAGAGTTGTATGTCTTAATCTTTCAGGATGGAGTCCAGATCCTTCTACATAATAATAATATAAGGCACTCTCCATTATAAATCTGTTGCAGCCCTTGACTGCTCATAACCTCATCAGGAAGACTGCTCAAGTCAAGTGTTTCAGTACCATGGGGGCATGGACATACAGAGAAAAGCCAGCTGTTTCTCAACTTCTTAATTTTATGAGCTACTAAAACAAGAGTAAGCCTTACTAAACTGGAAAAGTGACAGAACAATAACCTCAGAATACAGAAGAACATGATTTTTAACATCATGTAAGTGACATACAGAAAAAAAGATAATTGCTACCACAAAAAAAGACTTAAAATACGAAGCATACAGAAAACATCGTCATGCACACCACAATTCACAGGTTATTAATCTTAAAGTATTGACTGAGAAGTACCTTGTGGAGGGACTGGCTGTTGATATCCTGGCATTGGACCATTATAAGCTCCATATTGCGACTGAGGAACCCCTGGCAACGACTGTCCTCCGTAGGCAGGCTGCTGGTATCCCTGATATCCAGGCTGAGGTTGCCCGTAAGGAGGCCCCGTGTGAACTTGCTGGTTTACACTCATTGTATTCACATCCCCAAACTAATCTCACCTGCAAAAAGGCGGGGAAAAATGGCTTTTAGCAGACATAAAACCAAACTGGCTGACTTCCCTACTGTTTTCACACAAATGAGAACTCCTAAGATACTTGAGAAGGTAAAACATTAATGGTCATTTACTCTTGAACAGCAATTTTTTCAAGATAAATGCTTTACAAGAGCTAGTTAAAAACCCATGTTTTCAGAAACTGTGTTTTCTAATTGACTTATTCAGTGCTTCATCCTGGTTAGACTCGCGATCATCATCTTAGATAAAAGTACCATCATTTGCTATTCCACAGCAGATTATTATCAAGCTTCCTGAGAAACCTTATGAACTACTACTGCCACCTCATAGAGTATAAGACCAACAGAAAACAGATTTCATGACATAGATGAGTGATTCCTTAACATAACACTGAACAAGTTGAGCTTTCATCTCTGTGTTAGTTTACTTGATCATATTTCCTTGCTACAGGCAACACACACTTCACCATCCACGAAGGCAGCTGCTGTAAGTGTTTGACAGAATCTAGAACAGCATCAGCATGGGGGCTCTAGCCTTTTTTTTTTTAACAACAGATGATTTAAAGTTCTTGTTATGCACATAAATTTCAAAAAAAGGAAGATATTTCAAAGAACGTCCAACTAAGAAAGCTGTTCAAAATGGAAAATCATCACAGGCAAAGACAGCACTAAAGGAGTTACACAAAAGTGTAAGACCTGAAACAAAGTGTCAGAGACAGGAAAGACATTTCTTAGCAAATTTATCCAAGAAATCTTGCTGAACAGACAGATTCCCAATTCCCCTAACTAACTGTATAAAGAGACTGACTAGCTTTTCTAAAGAGAAAAACAGAAATGTCATTTAAGACCCCAAACCAAGCAGGCAATTCTTACAATACAAGGCAGATAAGCCACAGTGCCTTCCAGTTGTGCAGAATCAAGGAGATGACTTCATGGGCAGGAGACTCCTTCATCCTATGTTTCTCATAGGAATATTTTGCATTCCCTGTACTCCTTTGCACACTTCATATGTTGCTGCTAGGACCATCTACACTACACTAACACTGTAAAGAAAGGTATTTAGCACAATTAAATTATTTACTAAAAAATTCAGTTTATATAAAAGTGCAAAGTAAAGTTAAAGCAAAAAACTAATGTTGCCCTCCTACTTTTCTCCAAACCCTATAATGAATTTGTGTGTTAAAGATACATAGTAAATCTTAACACAGAGGAGACACAGCTGGAACAGCCACCAGACAGTTGAGGCAAAATCCTACAAGGAATCTACAGTTTAACTCAAGCAGTTAACGAATACTCAAGCTGGTTTGCCTACACACTCATTAGCCTCTCTACATTACCAAAAATATGATGCCAAAGAATTATTTCAGCAACTGACACCACAGTTGTACAGCAAATGCACTAAAAGAGCTACAGCTCTGTAACAACCCTCATGGAGAAATTCTTTCAGATCCAAACATATAATAAAGGCAAAATACATATATCACAACAGAGCAACCTAATTATTTACAGGAAAAAAAAGCTAGCACAATACATAAAAACTACATTTAACTTCCTATAGCTAGTAAATATGACAAATGTCACACTAAAATTGCTAATACTTTGAAATTAGATATTAAAATTTCATGAAAGGAAATAAACGAAGTTTTACATTTTTGTTCTTCAAGCTGTATAAAGAGAAAGATAGGGCTTTTGTTTAGAACAAGAACTCATCTAAATATTTAAAGGTAATTTGCTCTTGAAAGTAACACTTGCAACAGCTTACAGCAGTGTGACAATTTTTGATCAGCCTGCAGTGGTTTTAAACCTGACTCTTCTCTTGCTGTCATGTTTATCATCATGTGTAATCTCCAAAAATTCTGGTTTCCCACACCACCCTTGACTTAGTTCTGCAAAAGAGTCTAACCAGACTGGGGCCAGGAAATCTGGACTTTGGGACCTACTCCCTTCCCAAGCTCCCTGGAAGGTTTACCTCTTCCTCCCCAGTATTGCAACCAGTGTCACCACACCGCAATCACAGACCTACTCTCAGCCACCTCCTGTCCAGTACAAACAGAAAAAGCAGAAGAATGTCTCCTGCAAAAGTGGGGATACAGGGAAAGAAGAATGCATAGAGAGGCTCTACCCACACATCTTGGAACACCTGGGCAGCGCTTTCTGGCAAGGAAGGAGGGCTGCTTTCTCTTCTTTCTGCCCCTGCTTATTAGATTGTGCGTGAGGAACCTGGCTTCTAGTCATTGCTCCTGAAAACAGGTCCTTCCTCCAGGAAGAGCTGCAGATACAGTACCAGCATCTCACAAGACTAAGACACTCCTCACAAGTTACACTTACAGAAATCCCTGAACAGGGGAACATGGAATGTTTGAACAAGGAATTATTACAGGGCAGAAGATCAATCTTTGATGCTTTTTTTTCTCTACAGCACGATGGGACAAGAACTCATGTATGACCCTTGCAAACCACTTCTGACTTAACTGCTGTGAGTGTGTACTCAGTAAGTGATCTTACCTGATAATCTTTTGCTATTTCCTTTTCAGCCTTCCCTCCCCTCCCTCACGTGAATATCAGTATTTCCTGCCTGAGCAGGTAATATCTGTCAGCTTGTTGCTCTCTCCACGATAATACCAAAAGCAACAGGTAAGGTGATTTAATGCACAACTTAGAGAGAAAAAGAGTTTGGAGATAATCTCTGACACTTTTATGGAAAAAACAGCTATGCAAAGGAGATGGTTCTAACTCAGTGTCCCAACTGAAAGCCTGGTCTGATATACCTCAGACATTTGGCTATCCCATGTGCCAGCCAGCACAGCCTGTTCTCCACCACAGCACAAGCTGATGCTTGCTCTACACTGGCAGAGGGTCAAGGAGGGAGACTCAAGAACAAGTCCAGTGCTGAAGCTGAGGACAAGGCCGTATCATAATTTCGGTTGTTGGACTTGCTCTGCACATAAGGCCAGTGGCATGTTTGCTCATCGCTGATGGGAAATACCACAAGGGCAGGGCCAAGAGGATGTAACCGCCTGTGAGAAGGCAGAAGACAGTTGTCACTGAATGAGTCCGTTTTACTTCTTCCCCAGTACAAGTTATTTGTATCAAACATACACTTTGCTTCCACTCAAAAATCATCTATCTGTAAATTAGAACTTGGTCACTTGAAGAGATATTGAGAAAGGGAGAATTTTATGCTCTTTCTTACGACATGAAGAGTGGGGGGACGTGGAGAATCACAGAAATGAGACATATACCAGACAGGGAGAAATGAAGAAAACAGGCCATTTCACTGGGTAAAAATACTGAGCGTATTCCTTTGCATGTAGTGACATACTACCAAAACTAAGCCAAACATAAAACTAACACATGGTGTTATCATATTACTACTCAGCAGTTACGATACACAGAGCTCAAATAAGCAGGACTGACACTACAGGGAAAATACTATGACAACAAGTGGTCATTACCACAAACAACAACTTTCCTGCAAAGCACGAAGCAGCCACTCTATACCATTTTCTATTCCTCTGTATAAAGGCAGTTAACTGCAAAAGTTTTGGTCAAAACAGTTACACACCTACAATTTTACCAGAGAGCTGTTATACAAGAGAGACAACCAGTGCTGATCAGCCACAAACTGATGGGAGGAAAACACACAGGAATACTGGAGGGGGGTGGAATATTTTAATTTTTACAATAGCTTCCAGATTCCTTAGTATCCAAACAAATCAGACCACAGCGCAGGTTTTATGGCCTGCTTTTAAAAAACCTAGTGATTCATATGAGCTTGTTTCAATGAGCAAATCTCCCAAATAACTGAAAACTGCATATTCATCATTTCTTATGGCCTGCATTCACTGTTAACTTCCTTTTGAAACTGAAAAGCTTGATCTCATTTTGTTCACTTCTAGAAGAAAGACATACTACAAAATTACTTTCCTTCAGAAAGATGTTAGTGCCTTTTCTACTGGTCCTGAGAAAGGAAAGGCTTGTTTGCTTCAGCTTCTGGGGAGACTGATTCTTTAAAAACAAACAAACAAGACTTCCCAAACAAACAACAACAAAAACCCACACATAACCCGAGACAACAACATGGCCTCCTATTATTATGCTGAAACTGAAGGAAATATGTCTACTTCATTTCTGAACACAGAAATCAAATATTTCCCTCCTGGAAAAAGGGACAGAAGGGGACAATCAGCATTCTCAGAGACCAACTCAGAACATTTCCCACACTGCTTTTAATGCTTCCATGCTGCAACTTTGTGGAAGAAGTAGCAAAGTTTTGCTATTCTTATAAAGACCTAGACTCTGGTGCTAAGAACAGTCTTCGAAAAGGCAGATGTCCTTGCTTTGGTTTCACTGACAGCTTGACTACCAGGTCTTTTACAGGCACTCATGGAACACTTAGTTCTTTTCAGATATAAAAAACTTGTCACACCACAGGTAATATTTTCTTCATCTAGGCACATATTCTCAAAATGCATTGAGGCATTTTGAGTTACTTCCAGAAACATTTAACAGTCCATGAAAGGTATAAGACACAGTTTTCAAAATGAATCTAAGGTTTGATCACTTCTACGTTCATCTAAAGAAGAGCCACATTAAACCCAGTTTTTTTAAGCCAATTCATCACCTTAAGCAAGGTACCATACAACATACAGGTTACAAGAGTGAAAGTGGTTAAACATGGAATACAAAAAAAAACAGCTAAGCCTTGACCTAACCTTAAAACTATCACTATTTCCAACCCTTGCCATCACCATCATATTTTTGCTTCAATAACACTTTATACTCTTTGTTGACTGAAGTCTCCTGGTGGGACTGATTCACATCTCTATTGCTGTAATAAAGCTCTAGGAAAAGATTTGAAAAACACTCAGTTATTAGCATTGCTTCTGAAGAGCAACCCTGAGGAGGCAAAAGTCACTGTAAATACAACACCAGCAAAATCACAGTAAAAGATTTCTCTCTTAGATACCTCCACATGCATGTTACTTGTGAAGTCATCTGACTCAATTCTGTGAACTCTGCACAAGTATAATTGATCAAAAAGTTACATGAGCAGTTTCAAGTTTAGAGAACAGGCCAGAAGGAAGAAGAGAAGAATAGGACTATATAGAATAAAACTGAAAAGCATTTTGTAACGTAAACAAGATTTCTTCACATACATTGTAACGATGACCATCTTTCATCCAAAATTCCTGTGCTCTGACTTCCTCGACACAAGTATGCTTTATACAATTTCCATCACTCGCAAAAAACAAAAAAAGTCAGGATTAGCTTTTCCTAATACATACTGCCCAGTTTACACTGTCTTTTAGTGCTTTCTATGTTAACAATGAATCTTGCTGAATATATAAAAACAAGCTCTATCTTCACAATTTAACCCTAACACAGCTGTTCAAGCCTAAAGAACAAGAAACATCCACCTTCTCTCTTCTATGGAGACATTGTTGTTGATCACTGTTAGTCACTCTTTGTACCTTGCCCTTCCTTAGCCAACCATCAATTCTTCTTTGGATTTTTGACCCTTCTTTTGATAATAAGTGTTACAGGAAGATAATATAGTCCTACAGTAGCAGGAAAAAAACATTCAAAGAGGTACAAGCACCAAAAAACTCATTAAAGAAATGATCCTTCAGGTATCTGTTCACTACTGTAACTCAGCTTTCATCTATGAAATTAGAACTTGGAATGAATGTCACGGCATATTAAGAAGCAATTACATATTCTTTATATCAATGTCCACTTTACAGTCTGTTTATAGCAATAAAGAATCCTGAGTGGTATAGCTTCAAGCAGAAAGGGGTAGTTGCAGAAGCAAGAACCTGTTCCACATAAAAATGGATAAAAATGCTTATGCTTCCACAGACAGTACGCATATGTGACTGAAAGTAAGTCTCCTCTAAAGAGAAAGGCTCTGAAGTTTTAGGCTACATATATTTCTATCCACTCCATAACTGGAACACTTACTCTACTAGAAGTTTGGGGGAAAGAAAAAAAAGCTAAAGCCAAAGTTCCCTAAACTTACTCGGGACAACTTCATATTAATAACCAGTAAAAACTTTAGTAGAACACCAGCAGTCACCTCCCATTCTAGTGGGGTGGTTTTACACTGCTTGTAAACAACAACAACAAAAAATAAACTGCATGTTAAGTCTCAGATGGTGATTTCTGCCAACATTCCCCCCAACACCTGGTAAAATTGACTGCAGAAACCTGTAACAGAAAACATCTAGAAATATTTTTATGGAATTATCACATTAATGGCTAAAAATCAGCTGAGCACTAAACTGAAAAAATCTGTATATTCATATGACAGTACAAATATTAACTCCTATGGATAACTTCTGATATAGGTGTAAGCAATTCACGTACGTTTCATCAACCACTTCCATCAGTCAGTAAGGTTAAACAGAATTTCAACTACAGCCGAGTTTGGATGGTTTTGCAAAGTCTCTCTGACAAAGATCTGAGGTAAGACATCACACACACATACTGAAAAACACTCAAATACATTCCGAATCTAAAAAAACCAAGGAAACTAAGCTTCACTGTACTACATAAAAAGCACGGCCCAGAAAGAACGAAAGAGAACTTCCACGACAGAAAACAAACAACTTTGAAGCAGCATCTACATGGAAAACAAGAGTCTCATCTTGCATAACCACCTTTTCAAGGCTGCACTTGTGTTTCGATCATGCCATTTCCTTTCCTTTCCTCCTTCCTTAAACCACCACGAAGTTTCACAACCAAATCGAACCAACCTCAGCCGCCGGGTCTACGCACGGGACGACCATCCTTTACCAAGCTCGAATGAATGGAAGACTGAACAGCACGGCGCAAACACTAGGGGAAGGCTCCGCGGATTACAGGAGATTAGGCAGGCTGCAGAGGGGTATCTGCCTCGCGGCGCACCGGGGCCGAAGAGCAGCGCTCAGTTCTCCGGGCGGGAGCGCCGGCCCGGCTCGCAGCGCCGGGAGCCGCCGCACCACACCGGGACGCCGAGGGCCCCTCGGGGCAGCCCGGCCACCAGCA
>VZRE01013487.1:1773325-1834840 GCA_013396775.1 Cephalopterus ornatus | reverse complement strand
GGGGGGCGGGAGGAGCTGCGGGGCCTGTCCCGCACAGGCCGGGCCGGCACTACCTGCACGGACCGCAGAGCCGCGGGCCTCTTGGCCGGGTGTCCCACCAGCGGCCTGTAAAGGACCGCGACATAGGAGCAGCCAGGGCCAGTTTTGCGCCAAGATACCGAGTTGTAGGTTGTTCACTACCGAGTAACAGCACGACTAGGAAAGTGATCATCCCCCTGTACTCAGCCCTGGTGAGGCCACAGCTCAAGTAATGCATTCATTTCTGGGCCCTCACTTTAACAAGGACATTGAGCTGCTGAAACGTGTCCAGCCAAGGGCAACAAGGCTCGTGAAAGGACTAGAAAACATGATGATGAACAGCTGGAGGAGCTGGGTTTGTTTACGCAGGGGGGACCTCATCGCTTGCTGCAACTAGCTGAAAGGAGGTTGTAGTGAGGTGGGGACTGGTCTCTTCTACCATGCCTGCAGTGAAAGGATTAGAGGAAATGGCCTAAAGCTGAGACAGGGGAAATTCAGATTAAATATTAGATTTTTTTTTTTTTTCCACTGTTAGGGTGCTCAGGCATTGGAATAGATTGCCCAGGGAGGTGGTGGAGTCACCATCCATGGAGGTCCTTAAGAGGCATCTGGATCTAGTGCTGGGTGATGGGCTTTAGTGGTTTAGGGGTTACAGTGGAAGTGTCAGGTTGATGGTTGGACTTGATCTTAAAAGTCTCTTCCAACCTGGATGATTTTATTATCCTATGATTGTGTTGGTGTGTGTGCCCACCAGCACCATGCAGTGGCACTGGATGAGAAGTGTGGTAGTACTGGCAATGGAATAGTCAACTAAGTAATGGTGTCACAGCAAAACTACATCCTCTGCATGTTAGGGTATCACAGATATCTGTAAAATATTTGTTAGTCACTGAGAGCTAAGCACTTGCAGAATAAGGAAGAGGTAAGCTTGTCCTCAGGATCCTAACAGAAAATTATGTTTTAAGCCTTTTAGCAAAGGGGGAACATTGATTTTAATTCTTCTATAACTCCCTGGCTTGGGATAGCCAGGAGGTTTTGTCTGTCATGGTCCAAAAGAAAAATCACTGAAGGGCTCTTCTCAACTCCAGTGAAACCCCACCTGGAGTCCTAAGTCCAGTTCTGGGGTCCTCAGCACAGACAACCCATTGGAGCGGGTCCAGAGGAAGGCCATAACATGATCAGAGGGGTGAGGGCCTCTCCTGTTAAGAAAGGCTGAGAATTAGGCTTGTTCACCCTAAAGAAAGCTCTGAGGAGACCTTACTGTGGCCTTTCAATACTTAAAGCAAGCTCATAAAAAAGATGGAGACAGACTTCTTTTTGGTAGGGCTTGTAGTGATAGGACAGAGGGTAATGGTTTTAAAATAAAAGAGGGTAGATTTAGACTAGATATAAGGAAGAAATCTTTTGCAATGAGGGTGGTGAAACACTGGGGCAGGTTGCCCAGAGAAGTGGCAGATGCCCCATCCCTGGAAACACTCAAGCTGTTGGATGGGGCTCTGAGCAACATGATCTAGTTGAAAATGTCCCTGCTGATTAGAGGGGGGTTGGACTAGATGATCTTTAAAGGTTCCTTCCAAGCCAAACTATTCTACTGTCTGGGTGCAAAGCTGTTCTCTTGGCCATCAACTCTGCAGTGCCCTGCAGAGAACTGTTTGAATCCTGTCTGTGTAGCTAATCCCAGCTATTCTGGTCCCAGTGTCTAATATTATGATTGGATGTAGGAGATGTGAGGCAGCAACAAGCCACAGAGGGAGCACAGCACATCTATAGTCTGCCTGTGGCTTTCAGGCCAGGCACGTAGTGCTACTGTGTAGTTAGTAGCACTAGATGCATGGAGCAAACAAGTGGAGAGCATATCACTTGCAAGCTGGTTTTGTTCAATTTCATAGGGTCAGGTGCTATCACCTGATCTTGTACAAGTTTGTGCCTGTGACATGTCCTTGCCAGAAACTCACACTAATGAATCCTTGACTAGAGGATGACTCTAAGATTTGTATTTGGATTGAGAAGTGGAAATAAAATTATTACTGAAATGCTTTTTAAGTTTTACTTCCATCTTTAAAAGTGTCAAACAAAGCTCTGGAGAGACAGGAGGTGCGCTATTTTCAGCCACCCTCCTGTGAGAGATCCATCGTGTATGCGGGGGGGCACAGAGGGTGAGATTGACATGACACGTGTGTAGGACAACTCTGGCCCCTTACCAAAAGCAGAATCAAATGTCTAATCATAGGCAGGGCAGCAGCTGAAAGTCCAGAAGAGCAGTGAAGGCTGGGCTTGACAGTCTCAACTCTCTTGTGTGTGTGTGAACTTCAGGGAGAAAGTGAGCAGAGGGCCTTTTGGGGGACTGGAGAGTGGTGGTGTGAATTGTGAAGATGCGAATAGAAGATATTGCCTGTTAAGAACTGGAGTCTGTTTTGAAGTTGGGAAGACAAAATATCTAAACCATAGAAATCATGGGAGCCGAAGAAGAAATGCTCATCACTCTGTCTGGAGGTGCCCCCTGGGGCTTCCGCCTGCAAGGGGGTTCAGAGCAGAAAAGACCCCTTCAAGTGTCAAAGGTAGGACCTTGGGATGTGAACTGTGAGCGCAAAGTTATTCTGCTGAACTCATATGTCCCTACTGAGTCAGGCATCTTTCACTGCTGTTAAGGAATGCAGGAACTCCTTACTATGGCAGCAGATCTTAGAAGGAAAACTTGGGTGGTGTGGTCAAGCAGGGTGTAGGGTGGGATGCATGTCCTGAAATAGAGGCTGTTGAGGCAGAGACAAGCGCCAGGTGAAGACCTGCCTCAGTGCAGGTCTGTACAGCTCAGACACTTATAATCTGTATGTCTCTCCCTAGTCAGCAGAGCTATAACCATAGTGACAGTACAGGGAAAAGGGCTCAAATATGGCAGCTTCAATGCTTGTTTAAGACATCCAACTAAGGAAAAAATAATTTAAATTGAAGCAGCAAAGCTGTATTTGTAATTCAACTGTCCCTAATGCTTAATTACGATATTACAGCTTTCAGAATAGGTGCACATTTCTTAGTGTCTCTTCTGTTGGTGAAAGTTTCTCAGTAGTGTCTGAAGTGAATATTTTTGATGCTCTAAGCAGCAAATATTGGTACCATTTGGAGAATAAAGGAAAGCCGTTGTTTAGATGGGATATGAAATAATAAAAAAGGAATAAACATGAACCTTGATTTGCACTGCTTTTGATAAACAGCTGTTACTGTTCTCTTTTCATAAAGGCTACTGAATAGCCTAAAAATTAGGAAAAAATGGTCCTCTTTATTGAGGTCCTGACAGCTGCATTAGCCTTGACACAATGGTATGTTGGGATGTCTCCCTGGAAGGCACCCAGCAGCAGGAATGAAAAAATGTTATGCCCAGCTCCTTCTGTTTCCTTAAGCAGACCATGTCTCTGACAGAGAATTTTGAAATGAAACATTCTGTGTCATTTGGCTCACCCCAGATCACAGAGTGTTTGTCTGTAACTTCTGCCAAATCGTTTGGAATCCCATAGCTTGGCCCCAAAGTGAATGTTTCTTAAATAGCAAAAGATGATTTTTCTCCAGAAAAGCATTTTCTGCACATACAGAGATTCAAGTGCTGAAAAGAAAGAATCAGTATCCTTGAAACAGGTGTCTGACATCAGTGGTTGTTAGGAAAATGTGATTTTCAGTGGCCACAAAAATTCTGTAGGATCTAAGATTATTTTGACTCCTGTTTTTTCCTCAGTAGACAAAAAACTGGAACTGAAGAGGGAGGAGATTCTAAGTGTCTATAAAGATTACTCAGGATTGAACAGTATCAAGAACTAGCCATTACCCAGGCTGTGTTGCACCTTAAGGTGAACAGAATACTGCTCAAGGATTAGTAGCAGGAAGGTATTAACTAGAAGCAGCTCTCACCCAGAACTGGGTGTTGTACTTTAAGTCTAGCAATACAAATATATATATAGTTTTACAATACTTGGGTATTGCATTAAAAATAATTATGGAAAATATAACTGATACAAATGCATTTGAAGCTCAAAGTATACATAATTCTTCAAGCAGGACTTTGATTTTATAGTTATAATTTTTGTTTATCATTGCCCAGAGTTTAATGGCATCCAGGTGACCACAGGTCACTGTCTTAAAGGCAACTCCATTTAAACAGTCTCCAAAGAAAGGATTTATAAAAACTTACCAGGAGCCCAGTAAGGTCATACCTGAATGTAAACTGCTTAGAAGAGAATAAACCGCCAGGAGTCATGTGATAGAACCTACAGGCATGAATAGCTGATAGGTGCCAGGAGATAGCTGAGTGGATACAGATGGTGAACCAGTGCTGTTAGTTTAGACAATTTAAAGTTCTAGACTGGAAAAGTCATAGTAGTAATGCTAGGGAAAGATGCTTACCTTTGGATGCTAGTCAGATTGTTTCTATATACCTTTCTGGATGAATAAGCAATAAAAAGCTAATTTGGGAAATTAATGAATTAAGTATAACAAATTAGTTATATATAAATGACATACATTGTAGTTATGTAGAGATGGTGAAATTGCTAGACCAGACTAGGTTAAGAGTCAAACTTTTTTTTGGTTCTCCTGATGGTTTTTTGTGTCTGCTGTTTTCTTTCTTTTTTTTTCCTTTTTTTTTTTTTTGTTATTTTTCAAATACATTGGTGGGTCTCTAATTAGTTTTTCTCTCATAAGCTGTTCACAACAATGGCTTAAATTATTGGCTTTTTTCAAATTGCAGCTAACTCAAAATGTACAGTGAGCATATGCATTTTAAACCATCTTATCTAGCAAAGCATTCAACTAGCTGCAACTAAATAAAGTACATGAACATGTTGGAAGTGGGGTGTGAACTCATTTTTCTACAAACTGAAAGGATACATAGGTGTAGTTTAAACTGTTTCTCCAACCAAGGGATCAATTCTGTACCTCAGTCCATCTAACACAAAGGGCTAGAAAAGCAGCTGTATCTTCACATGCTGGATCCAACTGCCAGAGAGCTTCTGTGCCATCCCCAACCCTGTGGGTTATGGGTTCAGGGATACACCTAGAGCAAGATGCTGGAATTATACACCTTGTGGAAAGCCTCTTGGGTCACACATAAGTAACTGTACATGAGTCAACAGTGTTCACTGGCAGCCCAGAAGGCCAACAGCACCCTGAGCTCCATCAAAAGAGGAGTGGTCAGCAGGCGGAGCGAGGTGATCCTGCCCCTCTTCCTTCATGAGACCTCACCTGGAGGACTGCATATAGCTCTGGGATCCTCAGTGCAGGAAAGACATGGATCTGTTAGGGTCTAGTGCAGCATCACAAAAATGATACAAGGGATGGAGCACCTCTGCTATGAAGACAAGCTGAGAGAGTTGGGGTTGTTCAGCCTGCAGAAGAGAAGGCTCTGGAAAGACCTCATTGAGACTCACAAAAAAGAGGGAGAGCTACTTTTTATATGGGTAGACAGTGATAAGACAAGGGGGAATGATTTTAAAATAAAAGAGGAAAGATTTATATTAGATGTTAGGAAGACATTCTTTACTCAGAGGTTGGTGAAGCACTGTAATGGGTTCCTCAGAGAAGTTGTGAATGCCCCATCTCTGGAAGTGTTCAGGGTCAGGATGGATGGGGTACTGTGCACCCTGGTCTAGTGGAAGGTGTCCCTGCCCATGGTGGGGGATTGGAATGAGATGATCTTCAAGATCCTTTCCAACCCAAGCCATTTCATGATTCTATGATAACTAGCTTTGTGTTTAAATAAACTTATGGAGCCAAACCAGTGTGCCTGCTTTGGGATCATAACATTACTTCTTCCAGCACTGCCCAGTGAATACTGAGGAAAAAGTTCAAATTTAAATAACACAGGCAAGACTGAAATGCTAGTCTTAACACCAACTGATTATGTTTCCAGATCTGTAGCTGCAAATGTCTATTCCTTTCATCTTAAACTTGTCTACAGGAACACATATGGACTATTTTGTTCCACTCAAACAATCATTTGCAGTGCCCAGGTGCCAAAAATGTCTAATGTGAATCTGAAGGCTACCATACTACTGATGTGTTTATGAAAGGGGTACCATTAACAGTTCAGTCTCATAAAAACCGATAGTGTTAGAGTAGGGGTGAGACAAAAGAAGAAACAAAAGAAAATTTGTGTCTGAGGAGCCCTCAGTGAGAAAGGATAGATGATTTTTAAATGAGGGTTGTATTAAAATATCAACTCAGTAATAAGTAAGGTGAAAGAAAAGCAGGCATTGTTATGCTCTGTAGATACCCAACAGGCAGATACACAACACGATCAAACATCAGTAGAAGATATGAATCATTCTGCAGAAATTAGGATTGGAATACTGAGAACTAGAGAAACAAATAAAGGGAGAAATAAAGGCTAAGAACACAAAAAGCAAAGGAAATCTCCATTTTGTTCTTAGTTACAGCAGTGTTCTTTTAAGTGAAATCAGTTGAACTTCTGTGGATTCATATTGGATTATTGTGATTCCTAATGAATCTTTTAACTCTTATCTAATAAGGCAGATGAAGTATAGTGGGGTTTTACACTACCCCTCACAAAAATAAAGCTGATTTGGTATAGCTCAATAGTTGGGGTGCACATGGCAACATAACACACGAAATCTTTAACCAGAAAAAGTCATCAGGAAAGAAAGAAAACAAACATAAATACAAGAAAAAAAAGGATCCATAGATGGTAAGATTTTTATTTTAGAAAGGCTGAGAGTAAGTACAAGGTCCTGAGATGTAACTATAAATGGCAAGAAGGTTCACCTATTCTGAAAAGATAGTAAGAGAGAGCAATACCATCAGGTTCTTTGCAGTAAGGATATGTGCATCAAATGCACTTGAAACAAAACAAAATGTAAAATACCTAGTCTGAGAAAAGTTGTAAGCACAAAGCACAGAATTAAGCAAAGTAGAAACCTAACATGAAACTATATTATGGAAATAATTTTTACAAAGATAAACGGGGCAGCTTTAGGAAGATGCAAGTGCATGCAAACCTGCATTTAGGGATCCTGCTACAAAACAAGATTTATTCAATGAGGGAGAAACCCACTTACTTGCAACACAAAGCAAGGAAGGCTCTTACACCTCCAGCACAAGTAATATGGAGGAAACTGGAGTCTTTCCAGCAGGTGCTGATAGTAGAGGCAAAGGATTTGGGCATATTAGTGCATCATTAATAGTAGATCAGCAAAATTATGAATCTCTGAACAAAAGGTAAACATAAACAAATGAGCCTCAAGTAGCCTTGTCTGACTGAGATAGGAAGACATTGATGTTACTGGCTAATGCACAAAGGGGAATTCACTCGAAGTACCACACTTACAGAGTCAGACACTTTCAAGGAAAATGAATGTAAGGTAGAGCAGCTGTAGAGAAGGAGGGGAGGAGAGAAGGCTTCTTTCAGGTAGCAAAATATTGAAAGATATGATTGCTGTCTACAAATAGATGTTGAGCAAATACCAGCATCACTAGTCAAATATAGGTGACATCATTGTCACCAATCAAATGTGCACAACCAACTAACCAGGGACGTTCAGCAACAAGTTTCCAATCTAGAAAAATAATTGAAAACCTTTTGAATCAGTTTATGAACTGGAGTAAACAATACGGCCTCTGAAAACAACGTGGGATTGATTAGCCCTGATAACTCAAGAGACTCCTTTCAGTCAGCTGTTCTGAACAAACACTCTGCAACAATGGAGTGAATTGTTAGGGGAAGCAGTGACACAGGATTGTATAGGTTCTAAAACCAAAAATTGCTTTAGTTGTTTAAGAGCAGTTCATCACAACCTCCTTTTTACCTCTTTCTCACATATCCCTACTTTCTCCTGTATGTTTCTCTGCTGATAATTCACTGTTTCTACTGTCTCCTCTGCCAGATGTCCTTGCTGCCTGTACGCCATGTCACTGGTCCCTGTGACCCAAAGCCTGGCTGTTCTGCCCTATTCACCTTTGCTCATGTGACCTTGTTCCTACTGGAGGTGCCAGCTCTAATTCAAACAGGTCTAATGGCTTCTCTTCCTCTCCCCTTTTCAGTGGGCAGGCCATTATTTATCTGTTTTCACAAATGTTTACTGTCACATCTAAAAAAGCACTGGTGCTGGCCTACTCCATAGCAGTCACTAATGCTGATTTTGGAGGGCTGAAAATGCCTGCCAGCGCTGTGGAAGGAGTGCCTCAAGCTGCATTGGGAGTGCTCCTGGACCTGTTTTATGGCCTGTCGGCACTTAGGCAGGTGTTACCCTTGGCTGCTAGAGAGGGAGCGCATGCTGCAGCACCGATGGAACTTTCCAAGGAGCAGCTGGGACCAGCAGTCACTGCCTGCCAGGAAAACATGGGGGGCTCTAGGGCTGCTGTCTGGTGGAGAAGCTGCAAGCTCTGTACAGTGCTGGGACAGCAGTGAGCAAGGTGGAAAGTTTGGAAGGGGAGTTCTACTTCTCCTTTTCAGCAGTGATGGAGGGGCAGGACCTCCAGGACAATGATCAGAAGGTGGCCTAAACAGAAAAAAACCATCATGGTTGCAAATGACCATTGCTGATTGCATCAGCTAGTGATTTAGTTCACAGTTCCTTGTGCCTCACCGTGGCTTGGAGCTACCTTCAAGGGAAGCAGCCTTACATGGGAACTCCCTCTCGAAACAAGTACAGAGAACAGATTGTGTGGATGGACTGCATTGGTGATTACACCCTTTCCTCTAACTCTTAGAATCTTGATGTATGCTCTATGTTTACTCCCAGATAATCTTTAACCATTTGTTAACTATTCCTTTCTCACTGCCCCAAACACTTCACTCTGTGTTTATTCTTTTTTTTTTCTTCCTACCTCCCTTTGAAAGGCCATGAGGCAATCATGCCTATGACAAATGCGATGTTGGCCTCTGGTCTTTCATACATTACTGTCCCAAATGGGTTCTCTTCTGCCATGTGGCCACAGCTGGGCTGCTCCATGCTTTTTGCTTTCACCAGAGGTCTAAGATTTGTGTGTGAAGAGCCCTGCTAGAAAAGCTCTTCCTCTCTTCCTTGCAGAAGTAAAGAGCCCAGCCAGTGTTGTCTTTACCTCCTATTTGTCCATAAGGATGCAGGCGTGCTGGACGAATCTCTTGACACCTACCAGAGGTTGCAGTGAAACCATACCTGCTACATCGATGGCTGGTGCATTAAATGCACCTGGGACCATCCTCTGGCACTTTTACCAGCTGCTATAACGTGTAGTGAAGGCAGCAATTAACTTTTTCTGTTCTCCGAAACAAGATGGCTGCATGCCCACAGGCAATGGCTCTGGGAATTGTCTATTCTAGCTCCCAAACTGTGCCTGGGAATTGTTCTGGACAGCATTAGCTGGTCTGAGCCAAAGATGTGCCAAGGATCATTTCAACAGTTTAATGCTACAGGCATTTGTGGTCCAGAGCTCAGGTTCATTCACTGGCATTATTCAGCCTGCTACTGGTTAGAACTGCTGAATACATCTGTGGAGGCTGAGCTTGGCTTTTGATGTACGTTCATAGCTACAAGACAACTACAAAGATGCTCAAAGGCACAGGAAAGTCTCTGTACCAAAGTGCCCTGGATGCCTCAAGTCAATGGGATACTTCTGTAATCCATACCTGTGGCCGATGCTGTCCTTGCTGCTGCAGAACCACGGTGCTTATCCTCCTCAGACTATTGCTGACAGGCTGTCTTTGGGTTAGTGAGTGCTGTGTTTCGGTGCAGTAATCCACACTTGCAATATTATGAATGCTGTGTCCAGTAATTATTTGCAAACATAAGTGATCCTCATTCTATCGAAATAATAGTAGGTATGTCGTTGTCTTTAATTTGCCCTCTCTCAGCATAAATACTGTGGAAGCATATTATACTGAAGCCTGCTGCTGTTCCACAATTAGTAGCAGCTGAAAAGGGTCCTCTGTTTTGAGAAAGCTTTTTATTCAGTTTGCATATGCTCACTGCCCTTTGGAGCACAGTATCAGCAGGGCTAAGCTTGATAACACCTTATTCTAGAGGACTGAAGCCATGTCTCTGGATAACTCTGGTCTGTGTTCACGACTCTCACTCCTTTCGGCCCAGTTCAGTGCCCAGTTCTGTATCTGTAAAGAGACATTTTGGTAGCTAAATTTGCTTAGGAGCTCCAATTCCCTTAGGTTTTGATTCTAAAATCTTTAAAGGAGCCAAGCTGAGCCTCTAGAAAAAGCATCTACATGAGACATGTATGATGATGTTTTTTCTGAACACTCAATTGCTTTTCTCACAGCAGCTAGATGTGAGATCTGGTACTCTTCTTTTGACAAATACACCTGTTCCTTTTGAATCCTTGCTTCATATAAATAAAATTGATGTCCTTCTGTTTACTCTGTTGAGGGTAAAATGCTCAAGTACTTTTAGTATCTATTCTAGTACATGTGGCATTATTCTTTGTCACTGGTATTATATTTCCCTCACTTTTCAGCTGATCTTCCATCAAGTAACAAAAAGATAAAAGATAAAGTCTCTTTTTATTTATCTGCAGCCACCTCTGGCTAGAAACTTGCTCCTAGCAATGAGATCTGTGCTAAACTTCTTCCTTAGGCAAAGAAGGTGGATTGTTTGGAGTTGTTTTTCTCTTCCTCCCTTTGTATTATCACAGCAAAATGTTCTTTTTAAGGCAACTGGTTTCAGTGAGAGAAAACCAACAACCCCTGATTGTTTGCGTTTGTTTTATATCACCTTGTATTCCCTGGTATAAATCAGAATTGAGTCTAGGGCATCCAAGAAGTTGTTCTCTCTTTCCCACACTTCATAGCAATATCCCCCCCACTAGTACACTCAAGGCAGTAACATATTACAGTAGCCTGCTATGTACTTAGTTGATTGACCAACACCAGCATCCTCTGCCCCTACCAACTCTGATCACTAAAGTCACCCAAGTCTGTCCTCCCAGTGAAGGTATCTTCTTTCACCATTCTCCATTGCTGTGTTCGTCCCACAAAATACGTGTTAGCTCTCCTCTTTCTCTATGTAAAGACTCCCTAATTAAGCTTCACCATGGATGCCCTGCGAAGGAGGTCTGCAGAGACACTGGACCTGCTTTACCAAGAGACAAGTCATCCAGTGTCACCTCTTAAAAAGGAATACAAAGTTTCATCAGGAAGTTAATGAACTAAGTAAATAAGTGTAATTATAATGGATTAGAGTAAATATTCTCCTGTAAAATAGCTTCCAATAAAATATGGCATTGTCAGGAGGATGTGATGTTATTTACTACTTAATAGACAAGGCACAGAAGTATCTTAGTGGATCTCTGTGTTCAGGTAGGCAGCTGAGAAAAAGAAAGACTGTTGAAAAACGTCCTGATTTTCAGGCTCCTGCCATTTATTACTCATAGTCTTAGTGTTTTCTCCAAGGTCACACAAAAAATCATCCAGGTCTCCTGAATGCTCCTCTAGTGATCTACGCACTTTAGCCACAGGGGTATCTTTCCTTGCACAAGTGAAAATTAAGCCCTGGTCTTGGAGGAAAAACAAACTATTCCAGTAACCAAAAAGATGTCAACACAGATGTTAAGAAAGAAGAAGAGATAGAGGGTGTTTGTTTCTGCTTTTACATCTAACAGCTGCTGTGTTTGTGGTTCAGCTGAGCAGGAAGTTCTAGGAGGAGGAGACCCAAATGGTGGTTGGCTCCTGCCTGAGTCATTCCCTTTTGGTAATGCTTTATACTACAACAAGGCAGTTCTTAACTCTCCATGTGAACCCTGTGACAGGATTGCATTTCGCATAAGGCTCGGAATGAAATTTAAATACTGCCAGGTTGCCATGGAGTGTTGGACCCCATGGCATTGTAGCTGGTGGGGGAAGGGGGAAGCTATGTGTTAAGAGATGCAATCAGAGATTGGAGAGGCACTGGATGGGAAGACAAATTGTATTCAGTATACAACTCTGATTTGAACTGATTTTGCTAGGTTGCTGCTGGAAAGATTTTAGATTAGGGGGAAGACTGATAATGTAATTTGTCTTCCTACCCCAATGAGAGAAGGTGAGAGGTGCCTTGGGGAGGTAAGGGGAAAGATGACATGAACCTATTACAGGTTATTTTCTGAAAGGCACTGCAAACCACTTCTGTTTACTCACAGCCTATTTCCGTATGAAGCAGCAGTGCTGGCTGGCAGGGAGGGTGGTTGCAAAGTTTCAAGACAGGTTTCCTGGGCTGTACTCAGGCAAGATGTGAAGCCACCAAGTTACTATCAGGATTACTCTATTCTTAGCATCCCAGCGTGTGTTCAGCCCCCACATACCACTATCTAAATATAGTCCTTACCAAAGGACAGATGCTGCCAAGTTGGATCTGACCCCTCCTCTTGCATTCTGTTCCTGAAAGCTAGGCTGAATTCCCCAAGACACGTCCAGTAGTCAGCATGTCCTTTTGCCTCCCCAGGCTGTACAAGGAAACTTGTACTGTACTGTTAATGCCTGATCCCAGCCATGGCCTCCCTGGCCTCTCCTAGCACTGGCCTTCCCTTCAATACCTTTTCTTATTCCTTTCCTCCTCAGTTGTCACCTTCACTCTTTTTCTTTTTTCCCCTCAATTTTTTCTATCCTTCTCCTGTCTGATTGAACATGATCAATGAGAGGAAGCAGGTAAAGTAAAGGAAAAAAACATGCACAGGTATGTGCATGTACCTGGGTGCTGCAGACACCCAAACCTCTCTGCCAAGAGCTCTTTTGTCGCTACAGAACTCCTGGTGAGAGGGTGGGGAGACCGACGATTTTCTGGCACTGATTTGTGTTTCCAGTAGCATAAATCAGTAAGACTCTGAAATTAGGATTTCCTAAATCCATCTGATATCATAATAGGACATTCCTCCCATTAGTCAAGGTATGCCATGGGAGAGTGTGTCTACTGAGGCACAGAGTGGAAAGCATAACAGAGAGTTAGTTAACAAGAGGCTCACAGAATTTGTGGGGCTCCTCACACAAAAGGAGACATCAATCCTCACCAGTATGTGCTAAAAGGTCACAGTGCAATCCCCCAGGGCCAGGTCTGGGGCCAGCCCTGACCACTTGTCAGAGTCCATCAGTGCTCCCTCTCATGTGCACAAGAAAGCTCTCCAGATATCTGCTACAGGAAGCAGAGAGGTTTTCTCTTTGAAATGCCACTTTTTCCAGCCTTTCCCATATCTTTAGAACAGCTGTCTGGTGACACCTTCCAGCCTGTCTGCAGCCTAAGCAGAAGTTCCCTGTTAGTGACACTTCATGTGGCTCACTGGGTGCCCAGGAGAGGGCATCTTTTAGATATGGGGAGCAAGTAGCTCGAGCCTGAGGGCAAACTGACCTTCAGGGTGGGCAGCGAGCCTGGCTTTTGGACTAGGCAGCCACCCTGTCCTGGGCCCTCAAAAGCTCAATGCTGCCCTTGCTGTAAGCAAGGCGTGCAGGTTATGGGTTGTCATTACAGTCTCCGCAGCACTGGGCTGGCAGTCATATAAAATCTGGCAGGCATGTGCTGGTCTCTGTCCAGAGGCTCTGCAGTCTCCGGCACGCTGCACCCTGCTGTCGTGGTTGTGGATTAAGTCCTGTCCTGTTCTTTCTGTTTGAAGAGCTTTCTTCCTTCTCTCCCTGCACAATCCTCTCTGCCTTCAACCTCTTTGCCCTCCTCCTTAGCAAATCAGTGGGATAGGGATTTGGCATAAAAATGAAGCTGCAGATAGTTTGTTTCCCTCTGATCCTGGGAAGGATTTGGCATAAAAATGAAGCTGCAGATAGTTTGTTTCCCTCTGATCCTGGGAAGAAAATTCATAAAATTCCAGGGAGGGTTTATAAACCTGTGGGAGACTACACCAGAAGAAACATGTGCTATTTTCAGACTCGGTAGGTCTCTTCTTGTGCCAGAAGAGACCTGATCCTGTTTTCCCAGAGAGGAATGGAAACAGGGAGAAGTCCTTTCTGGACTATAGAGCCAGTTTGCAGACTCTTGCAACAGCACTGAAGGACCAATAGTTACTTTAGTGCGTGGGCTTTCAGTCACTCTGGTAAAATCTGAGCACAGACCAAGCCAGAGCCAGAATCCTCACCAACAACGAGAGAAAAGCTTTCCCTGCTCGTGATGCTCAGCCCACATGGGACTGCTTGTGTCCCACCAGCCTGCTCTAATATAAAGGTACCTGAAACAGCAGTGGGCAGTGTTGTGAGCACAGCCTGATCCTCCCTGTCCGGGAATACTGAACACTTGCCTGCAAAGTCTTGCATACTGTGGGACCAGAGGATTGGAGGAAGCTTACTGTTGCTGCTCTGGCTGGTCACCAGCCCACATCCAGTTGGCTTCAGTGAGCATGGAGAAATACAATGGGATATGGGTAATGCTCTGAGCACCTGCTGACAGCCTTTAACCCTCAGCCCCCTCACTCCATAACTGGGAGACATACTCAGCAAGTATGTTCCGATCCAGTGCTAAGCACCAAGTACTTGGCCATGGAGCAGCAGTTGGCCTTTTGGGGAATACCAGGGGACACTTCTTCTAACCTCTCTTCAACTTCCTAACTCTCTTCTTTAGCCGCTGTGTCAGTAGGCAGCACTGGAAAATGTGTCTGCTATCTCTTCTCAGTTAACAGCTGCTCCTGGAGGGAGTATCAGGAAGCAGCATTTATATTGTAACAGCAGAAAAGTAGTTCTTCAGCAGTATTTCATTATAGACCCACACATTCTCATTCCAGGCTTATATTAACAAGGAGGGAGATAAAGGACTAAAATGACAGAGGCTGATGGATGTGGCAGCTGGGATGAGCCAGTCCCTATTTTAAGCATGCAGGCAAAATTTGGGGTCAAGCTGGAAAGGCTACAGAGCGATAAAGTGCCAGTGAACACAAAAACAACTTTAAGCATAGCCCTCCTCTTTCCATCTTCTTCGCGGACACCTCTCGATCCTGCTGACAGGCTGACCTGGGAGGAGTGCTGCTCTTGCCTGCACACAGGCGAGCAGGGTCGAGTTCCGGGTGCAAGCACACCCCATGAGTGCAGAAGGCCTGGGCCCTGAGTCCAGCCAACCATGACATAGGACCTCCTTAGGGCTCCAGCTCTTCCCTTCCCTGCTCCCTTACTGCCCCTGCAAGAACAACGACAGGACAGCAATCCTCCCACATCCACTTCCCTTTCCTAAGGCTTTGCCTGCACCATAAGAGGTGCAGGCAAAGTAACTGGGAGTAGTTGCTCCAGCACAAGACTGTAAGATATGGGAGAATGTGCCCTGATGTGCTACCTCTCTGCAGGATCTGCCACAGTTTGTTCACTGCACCCTCTATTAAACAGCTCTGCACTGATGTGTCTCTCACTTAACTTCAAGATCCAAAGAAATACTCTAGAAGCATCTACAAATCCAGTGCATTACTACCTTGGTCCTGGCTTGCTCTGACCCAGTGTTTTTTCCTGAATATTCTTTTATGTGCAAAATGAGTCTATTATGGGTGCCAAGCTGTCCTACAAGACTATATCCATTGCTTGCCTATATGGGAGAGGTCTGTGGTTTTTGGCTGAGTGGGCATTTGGTTTCCTTGCTTGCTTGCCCTAACAGAAAGGCTAGACTGCGTTGGTAAGAAGTTTAACTGATGGATGATGGAACAAAAGGGAGAGGAAACACTTGGTGTAAGATGGCCATGAGAGGCCAGATCTAGGAACTAGACTGGAACTAGAGACTCCAACTCCATTCTCAGATATAGCAATGCATATCCTGCACAACTCCTGTTAAGGCTAAAGATTTATTCCAAGTTTACACTTGTGTAACAGGACACCATATGGCCTGATGCAGATGTCCAGAAATACACTGGCCAAAGCCATTGGAACAGAAATGCTTAATAGCAGAAAGTGCCTCTTTCATGACAGAGCCACCATCTCTCCCCAGTGTCAGCTTCCATGAGGATGGTACCTGCAGGGGCTCTGCATGAGAGCCAGGGATCATATCAAGGAAGCACAGGAGGGTCATGCAGAAGAACACACAGTCATGTACAGGCATAGTCTGGAAAGAGTTTCTGTTCCCTCTCTGAAATACAGAATTCCTAAGCAATTTAGGAGATAGGGAGCAAGAGGAGAAAAGCATGTAGATGTTCTTGAGTCTTTCATCTGCCCTGAAGAACTCAAACTGGGTTGGTGATCAGGTCAGGCCTGATGCTCAGCAGAGAGATTCTTGGAATTAACAGGAATGCAGAGACCACAGCCAGGGCTATGCAAGAGGACTGGTTCTCCACTCTGGCACAAAGCAGTCTTAGGCCTTATTTTATCCTGTCAGGGACAGAGCAATAGAAGGGACAGAAGGAAACATATGACTGAACTAAATAGCTGCTGTTCTCTCCTTCATCTCTATCCTCTCTCCTGCTTTTCCAGATCCGAAAGAGAAGCAAAGCATGCCGTGGAGGCCTGTGGGAAAATGATGTGCTAGTATCTATCAATGGGAAGTCGTGTGCTGGCCTTTCCCATGCTAATGCCATGCAGATCATCGATTCTTCCAATGGCATGCTCAACATCCGTGTGAAAAGGTAACCTGCACCCAAGATCCAGTGCTGTGACAGTGCAGATAGCAGGGCAGCTTCATCCAGCACAGCAGCTCTCCACACCTAGCAGAAAGAAGGCAGGCATGAAGTCTTTGGTTTTACCATGCTGCAAAGTGGGAGGACTAGGAGGACTTCTCCATGCAGCCATCTCAATGTTTTGCCCTGTCTCTGTGCTGCTCTGCAGAGTGACTGATGCTGGAGCTGAACTGACCCCAGACATCCCCACCCCTCAGGCTGAAGGGTAATGTTTGTAATGTGAGGGCTGTGCTGGAAATAGCGAGCTATTTAGGCTCCAAGCAAGTAGATGACATAGGGCAGTTCATCTCAGCAAGTAACAGACTCTGGTTCATTCTGGGTAAATAACTGTGCTCTAGAAATGGATTTGACTTTACAATGAATAATTAAGCCAGGACAAGATTACCCAAGTATTTACTACGTCAGGCCACTTGTAGTCCAACAGTCTGTGAACTGACTTCCACGAAGATTAGAGGTGTGTGGCTAAGTCCGCCTTTTATGGGAAGAAATATCTCTGTCAGTCTCTAGTTCAGCAGAACAGTGGAGATCAGCTCAAATGTAAGAACAAAAATAGTCCCAGTAATGTTCCTCATTCTCCCTGTGCTAAATTAACCTAGTGCCTCAGTAAGTGCTGGATGTTGCCCAAGCTGTAAATGAATAATCATATAAAGATGAAGGCAGCAAAAGTCCCAGCTAGTCAAAACTACTGCCAAAACAGAAGTCACCCTCAGAAAAACAGGCCCTGGTGAAGGGAGCTGGGAGATATGATTTTCTACAGTCCTGAAAAGGCAGACCACTGTGAGCAGTGAGGAGGGACAGCCACACTGGTTGCTGACATCCATAAAGCAGGGGCAGAGGTGGGCGGTGCTCAGAAAAGGAAAGCCTGAACATGTAGGATCTTCCCCTTGGCTTTAAGTAAAGTGCTGGTGCCTTCTGATGTGCTCACTCTATACCCTAGCTGTGATTAAGTGGGATGAGTAAGTTCTATACAAGGTGTCCAGAATAGCTCCTGGTCCCTTGCCAAGGCCTTATCTCACCCCATCAGAGCCTATCTGCAGCCAACAGGTGCCTGGGCAAATTCCAGTGGGGCAAAATCAGCACACTTTGAATTAACAAAGTGACAAAGGCAGGCTTCTCACAGTCCTCTGGGAGCCAGCATTGGATGGTTTAGAAATAACATAACCAGTTAGCTGCAAGTCAGAATAGTGGAGAAATCATCACATATTGCTTTCTTGATCACATCTCTGTTCCCACTTCATATTTATGTTCCCAGAGAAAACACCAATCAATCCTGTTCAGAAAGGAGAGGTAGCTGGATGACTCTGGAGTATGTGTATTTCAGAAAAAGAGGGAGGGGGAGACACTGTGACCTGACAGTGCAGAACAAGAGAAACTGGCTTACAAGCAGTAATGCTTTTCAGTTATTTGGTTGAGTATTTAAAGAAGAGGAAGGACTGCTCTGTATTGCTTGTGGAACTTTGAGTTTGCTCCTCACTGAGAGTTCATAAAGGCAAATAGTATTAAAAAAAATAGACTGTCAGAAAAATTGTCCCACCCTTAGCTTCAGCAAAGGTTTGCATTTTACATGAATATAAATCTTTCACAGTTTTGAACTGGGATCCCAGTCATGAATTCCACAGCTTTAGAGAGGCAATGCTGTCTGCCTGGCTTCCTGGTATGCATGTGCAGAAGGCAAATACTTAGGACTCCTTCATAGCTCTAATAAGCCCTGGCGACTCTGACTAGGGAAGGAAGAAGTTCCCTGCTCTATCTTTATGGTCTGGAGTCAAACTGCCACTGAAATGGAGACTCACTCTTGAGGAGAGGGAAGACAGAGCAGGCTCTTTCCCTGTCAGCACAGCCAGTTCTCCTTCCCTCTGGCGGTCAGCAATAGGGCTGACTGCCCCAGTCTGCCCTGCACCTACTCCAGACATCCTTTCAGATGACTTACAGTCTTGAAGTCGCTATACAAATGCCACTATGGATTGGACTGGCTGGCATAATTGCCCATGGTCATCAAAATCCTGGTAGCTAACTTGTGAAGCAGTCCCACAGTTAGCAGGCCAAACATCACTGTGGTCTGCTATCACAGGATACTAGAGCCCTACCCCCAAAAAACACCTGGGCCTTTTAATCCTAAGTATTGGCTATTTATTCCCATGTAGAGGTCAGGGCAAACAAACAAACCGACTTTTTTGTTGGGAGCCCATTCTGATCTAAAGTAGTTTGGGGATGCCAGGATCTGCAGAGCTGACACAGCTCCATGGTGCAGTCCCAGCTGCAGGAGCAGCTGGAGTGGAGTGTGGCAGCTGAGGCACCTGTGGTAGCCTGCTGACAAGTGGCAGGCTGAGAGGCACGTCCCACTGTCCTGGGGAATGCTTGCTATGCAGGTATTCATATCCCCAGGAGAAATGCCTGGGGAGCTGATTAAGCTGGCTGGTAGAATTTTGTGCTCTCAGGGCATTCTGATATTCAAGTGTTTAACACCTGGTTTCCATAGAGTCATGAAGCAGAAAATCAGAATGAGAGCAAGTAGCTGATGTCAGAGATGAGTCTGCCCTTGAAGTCTACACTTCAGGTGTCTGTACCACCTGAAAGACACTTGAAATACCATTTTTATCCATAGCTCTCTCTCACATGTCAGGGTTTCCTTCTCACTTAGCCCTACAAACCAGACCTCTCTCACCACTTTTCGTTATCCCCACAGGATAGTTGGTGGGGACCAGACTGGCCCATGGCTCCAGCGTTCCCCTTCTCCAGGGCAGCGAGTGCTCTCCCCACCATCCTTGCTCAGCCCCCCAGCACAGTTACTCAGCTCTGAACCAGCAGGAGCCCCAGCCACTACACAGCCCTCGCAGCCACGGAGGTCACAGAGGCACCTGGAGAGCCTCACCTCCCCACCCGACAGCGAGGCCTACTATGGGGAGACGGACAGTGATGCCGACAACGTGGCCCAGGAGAAGCACCGTCGGGCTCGCAAAAAGAGCCCGCGCTCCCCACCTGACAGCACCACCAGCAAGGCGGATGCACCTCCGGATGAGGTGTCCCTGTCTGAACAGAGCGGCTACGAGAGCACGCCAGAGGCTGCTGTGCAGGGGGGAGCAGAGGTGCCCAGCTCCAGCGGGGTGGCCAAGAGGGAGATTGTCTGCCTGCCTGGCAGCCGCACAGACACTCCATTCTCAGACAGCGAGGGACAGTTGCGGCCACCATCAACAGAGGGACGGGAGCCTTCTCCAGAGGCAATGCTCCTGCCCCATGCCACCAAGGCTATCCGAGCAGAACGCCATCTCATCCCCATGGTGGGGCCAGTGGAACATCCGATTGATGAAGACCTCACCACCACATATACAGAGAAAGCCAAGCAGGCCAGTAAGTCCTCTGCATGCTGCCACTCACCCAAGCCCTTTTCTTATGCTGGATCTCCTTCCAAAAGCCTAACTCCTGCAAAATCAAGTGGGTTAGCTCCTCTAGCTTGCAAAGAAGTCCAACCAGACCTGCAGAGACTAGGGCTTCCTGCTGTAGCCAAGTCTTACCTCACCCAAGATGTCCCAATGAACAGATAAGAGAAAGGGTCTGGGTCTGGGTCTGGGATCTGGGAGTCACTCATAGAAGCTGCAGCCATACAACCAGCTGTGGCTCTAGCACCATGTTCAGCTCAGTTCTCCATGGGTACAGAGCATTACACATGATTAAGGACTAATGAGATAACGTTCAGTCAGCATAGCCCTAAAAGAGTCTTGTCACTAAGTCGTTCATTTCTCTCACCCTGTCAGGGGGCTGAGGGAGGGACTTGTCTACATTGACTTTTGGAGGATGTTTTCTCTACAGGCACTCACTCCAGCAAGGGTGTCCATGTCTGGCAGCAGTTGGTGAGCTCTGCTAGAATTGAGTATTGGCAGAGAAGGGTTGCCAGCAAGGACAGGCAGGAGGTGGTAAATCATCTCTTGAAACATTTCCTTGTAGTGCAATCCCTGATAATCAAGACCTTTCCATGTGGAATAAAGTACTGAAAAATGTAGTGTAGTATATGGGTGACAAACCTGAAGTGACCTTAAATGTGAATGTTTCCTGGTTTGTGCTACACATGGAGTATTTCAAAGCCAAACATGAAGGCAGAACAAGACGTTACCTGATTCACAGTTGTGATCTATCCAATAATGTTAAAAACAAGGTGATCAAAAACTTATTTTCATATGAGTACCTCAGTGTGTAGTATGATTAACTAATTTACACTTCTCTGAGCCTAGAAAAAAAGCAGGTTTTAAAAAAGTGGTTTAGCTGGGGGACAGAATAGAAAACAGAGACACAAAAATTGCTAGACTCAATCAGAAATAAAGCCGCATGGATTCTAACTTCTGATTCTCTGCTTCAAATGCTAGACATTTTTACCCAGGCCAGGTAATACTGCCAAGCAATTATTAAGCCTCTCTTTTATCTTTTCCTTGGGCTAACCATTCCTTTATCTGTTCTGCCTAAGGGATCCTATAGATGTAACTTTCAAACCTAGGTGCTTCCATGAGGCAGGGCACTGTCTTCCTGTTCTTCCCAGCACTGAGAGGTCAGACTCAGTTGGACCCCTTATGTCTGGCAGTGTGATCGACCTGGTACCTTGTACTATTTCTTCCTAGTCTCTAGCACTCATTTTCCTTAGGACAAGAAAGAAAGTAGCAATTTCAGCCTCCCTGAAGATGAAGTTATTTTTTCCCCCTTTGAATAATGTACAAGCATGAGGTGAATGTTGAGAAAGGCATGTTCAGCTGCTCCCTGCCATCTGATAGTCCTAGTAGTGGATGAGCAATTGCTTTACATCAAGACTTATTTCCATGGACGGCATGTGTACAGAAGGATCCCAGGAAAGCTATGTATTTAATTCAGAGCATTTCTAATGGCAAAATAATATCCCATGGCAGGAGGTGATGCAACAATATTTCCAGCTAGAGCTAGGCTTCCCAGAAGCACTGCAGACTGAGATAATGTTTTATTTTCCTATTACTCCCCCACTGTTAACCCCCTTTCTGGTTTATGTTTGGCCATGAGTGTCCTTATGTAAGAGTTACTCTGCCGTGGATGGCAACTCACACAGCCAACTTGGTCTTTTCTTGGGTTAGGGATCTTGGCAGTAAATGAGAAGGCACAACTCTACATTCTGATCATGCTGGAGCACAGCAGCCATTAAAACAAAGTCAGGTTCAGGAGCCAGTAACTCTGTGAAGGAAGGAAGCAAGGAAGAGAGATGGAAGGTGTTCATTACATGGTGAACAGAAGAACACCTGTACCTGGAATAAATCCAAGTATAAACACAGGAGGATGTGGGACTGCTGAGCTGCACTGCCTCCATGGGTAGGCTGCTTGCGGAGAAGCTGCTCACTGGCATGGGAGGCACATGCTAGAGAATCTCTTGCCAGAAAGATGTAGCCTTGGTGAGGATGTTTGGGCTAGCATTGCTTCAGCTCCCACAGCTGCTCTAGGCTCCCATGGAGACAGCAGAGTTTAAAGCTCTGTTCCTCTGCCTTTCCTTAGCAATATCCACAGCACACTAACCTACTCTGGGACATGGAGACTCCTGGGTTTTTCTAAACAGGAATGCAAAAGCAAGCTCATAGTTTAGAAGCTAGGCAAGGTTTTAAAATCTGAGTTAACTAGAGTAAGTGACTTGGACTATCAGTCATGACAGCCTAAGGCTCACTATATATGCGCTAGACATTTAAGGACCATTCTGAATACAGAATCAGATGTTTGCCTTTTGAAGCACTAGCTATCTAAATATATTCCCAGAGCACTTGCTCAACACACCCTCCTTGCCTTGCCATGGCTTTCTTCATTATGTCTCCAACTGCTGCACCGCAAGAATGTGGAAACCTCCTTTTTGGTTTATCGGGACTGTTACACAGATGGTTCTTCACCTTTTCTTCCTAGAGTGTCCCGCTTTCTCATGCCTGCTCTGATGTTTTCTTCAATTTCTCTTGTTCTTTTTTTTAATTCTTTCTAACTTTTCACTGTAATTTTTAAGCTACAGAGACTGTCTCTCTTGCCCACCCTCTCTTTACCTGCACCTCAGGCAATCAGAATTGCAGGTACAGTATTTCTAGATGAGTATTGAGAAAAATCAAACTTCTATATGAATAACTGAAATCCCAGTACAAGAATAGAGATACATAATAAATCTTTTGCACACCACCAAGAGTATCAACTGACTTCTTCACTACTCTATTGCCCTGCAAGGATCTCAGTAAGACTGCTACTGCTGTCAGCTCTTGGGTTTTCTCAAAATTAAGATTGTAGCTTTGTTCTTTACTTCCTATCTCTAGAGCTTTTGTAGACCTTTATCCTCACTGACTGCTTTCCAGAGCTCTGACCTTTCCAGATCACAGGCAAATTGACTCAGCCACTCTGTCTCCTCTTTTCTGTCTGATTTTCCCTCGTTTATGATGCTGTTAGAAAATCTGATCTGTGCTGACTGTATACTGCCCTCTAGATCATCAATGGAATGAGGAAGTGCTTCCTATACTCCCTCACCATCTTTCCCAGTTGTACCGTGATAGGCGATCAGTCTTAATGCTCTGATTGTTACTGATTCGTCTTCTCTCAATTTTTGTCTGATTAACATTTCTCCAGTACAGTATTTTTGCCTTAACTCCATCAACTCCTGACAACTGCTTTCCCTGCCATTGCTTAGAGGATACAAATCATGTGGTAAATGCTGGAGGTGACACTGCTGTCTGACACCTGCTCTGCATTCACAGTAACACCAGAGCAAGTGGAGCTCACTTATTTATACTAGTCAAAGATTTGACTCCATGAGCAGAGCACAGTGTGGTGGCAAGTACCAACAGCCAAAAATCAGGATTTCACAGTGGGTAGGGTGGAGCAAAATCAGCACAGGAAAGAGGGGGCAGCAGCTGCTGGTGGCCACAGTATTATGCCCTGCATGTCATCAGCTGCTGAACTGTGCTTTTTCATCCCCAGCAAAGACATGGTGTCTTGGAGCTCCTTAGAGAGCCAACAGTGAGGTTTGGGTCTTTCTTTTTCCAAAGTTCATGCTGTGTTTGCACATTGGTACTGGTTCATTTTTTCCAACCTATGGGATAAGCACGTCCGTCATCCCAGCCCTCCACAGGACACATGACCTAGACATGCCTGCTCGAAAACCACTCAGAGCATTGCTGGTGCAGATCACTGGGGCACTGTGGGGAGCCACACACCACCCAAATGTGGGGGAACTTGTTGTATAAGTAAAAGGACTTCAGGCTTCATCACTACCATGCAGCCTGGTGTTTTGCTCAATGGGGTAAAAGAATGGCCAGCAAACAGGGACTCTTTGCTTTATTTTAAATGAACTACAGAATAGTCATATTTGTGAATAGCCAATATTTTGCCTAATATGTAGAAACAAAAGTACAAATTTGTTTCCTTCCCACTAAAACTGTAACTTGCTCTCTTTAAAGAGGTGATTTAAAGAGGGAAAGTGGGGATCTTTAGGGCCTCAGTTTGTCATCACTGTACAGGGCCAAACTACATCACTTTCTGAGATTATTTATGTGCCACTTGGACAGTGCAGAAGAAAAGGAAGAGATAACAAGACAGAAAATGCTAATTAAAAATCTGAATCAGTTTTAAAAGGTTAGCAGAAAGTGGGAGCTTGTGGCAGGGAGAATCAGACTACAGTTGTCACAAGTAATTGCTGGTGAGGTTCTTTGTTTCCCCATAGCTTCTGCAGTGCCCTTTTCTCACCCCACCCTCAGAAGCTTGGGATCCATCTGTAGCCAGCGTTGCTTCTTCTCAGCCAGCTGTGCTCTCTAAGGTGCACTGTATTTTCACCTCCAACCTAAATCATCTCACAGGACAAAGGGTTCAGCCTTTCTACCACTGAAAATACCGACTGCTAGTAAAAGGCAGACATACCAGGACAGCAGTCTATTCCTAACTTGCTATCACACTGGGTCAGTGCAAGAAGTGCTTCAAAATATCTCAATTTAAACTTATCCTCTGGACTATTTTTAGTTCCTAGGACTCAAGAGCCTCTCCATGTATGGTAGGGGAAGGGAGGGAAAAATGGGTGGGGAAATTTCCTCTTCTGCTTTATATGGGCCTGGCTGCCTGTGCAGAGTCATCAAAGATACTACATTCCATATCAGAAAAGGAAATCCTTCTTGATTAAGCGGATGTACAGCAGCATCACTTGAAAAGATAGGATGCTTATAAATAAGTGGCCTATTCATCAGAGGGTCATATAGCTTACCTCTTCTAAGAGTGACTGCAGTCACATTTCTCTGCAGAGAGGGTGAGCGCAGCAAGCCATCTCTCCACCTATTACAATCCATATAGGCCACAGGAGCCATGAACAAGATAAAGTACCTGAATGGCAGTTTGAACTTACTGCACCACATTTTCTACTTGGCTTTCAGCTTTGACAGTTGTGACTCTAATGATCACATTTATGTGGTTGTTAGACCAGCTTCCTGGTTTTGCCATTCACTGCAGTCTAGGAGACCGAAAGGCTTACGATAGTAGTCAACTGACCTAATCCTACCTGCTTTAAAGTAAAATAGAAAAGCATTCTGCTCAGACCAGGAGATTAAAATTAATTGCCTGAACTATTGATCTTACAGGAAGTCTGTTCCTAGCAGTATGAAGCAATGCTGAATCACCCTTGGCCCTTGCTACTCAGTGAGCAGCCAGCCACTAGGAAAACAAGGACAACAGCTTCCATGGTTGAATAACAGATGGGGAATCTGATCTCATTTCAAGACACATTAAACTGAAAATTGCATCCACTTGGGAAATCAGTTTACATACAGTGCTGCAGCCTAGCTGTAGGTGTTTACTTAAGAATACCCCACTTAATAACTAACATTCAGCTTTGAATTCTCTGCCACTTGGAAGGCATTTATTAAAGAAGACCACAGTGAGACAAACTCTGGGCATCTAGAGCCCTCTTTCTCTACTTTTAGGCTTGAGTATGACATTTGAGCTTATGCCTTCAGTTTATGTTCCTCTATCGAAAGCACAGAGGTGATATTGTCAGGCTGATATATCAATGGTTTGGGCAGAAGACAGAGATTATAAACTATTGTTGCCAGTCTTGACTAGTCTAGTTGAACTTTTCCTTCTTTCTTGAACCATTTCAAAATTTGCCACAAGTAATTGGCCATCTTCCATGGGTGTTCTTACTGGAGACCTCCAGCACCGTTCCCTCAGGCATCACTCTTGTCCAGCATTTCAGTGAGGATGCTGTGGGTTGCAGCACTGGAAGTAAGGCAGATAGAACTCTGCTCTGCTCCACTGCTATCCTGCTGCCCCAGAGCCTAACAGAGACACAGATTAAGCTGAAAATGTATTAACTCAAGATAAATTTAGCTGCATATAATATTCTCTGGGAGGTGAAAGATCTTTAGTATTTGAAGATGTACGAAGGAAAACTACATGATCCCTGAAATGAAAAGTTATATACTCTCATTTGTCCTAGTATTTCCACCTTATGAGATATCATTTGGGGCATCTTTTTAAAACTATCAGTTACTCTGACATTATTATTGTCAGCACAGGGACTCTGCTTCTGGGTCACAGTTCCTCAGACATGATCAGGGATCATTCATCATCCTGCTGCTGGTGAAAAGTGCCAGCAGTTCTCTTCCAAGCTCACACTTCTATGGTCCTTGCAGAGCCCCAGCTAGTGATTTTTCACACCATGCTGCCACACATATTCAGTTAACATAGCCTGTCCTTTCACGTGCACTTGTGCTCTGACTTAGGATGTGAAAGGTTGATGGGGAACAAGGGGATTAACCCAAATTTTGCCAATAATATAGATCTCAAAGGTGATTAGAGCAAAAATCACACTGAAACAACTATATCTATATAACCCCTGTCTTACCCAAGCTGATAGTTTTAGGATCCAGGATTTTGAGTGCTGAGTTGAAAGAAATCACAATGTAAACATGCAATGGGAATCCCTCTCCCTGTCCAGTTGTTTCCATCAATTCTGAAAGTGATATGGGACTTCCTGACAGGGCTGGGACAAGTCTGCTCAGGGACAACACTGAAATGAGACAAAATGATAGTGATGGATGAGGGAGAGGCATAAAAGGGTGAGGCATAAGAGGACTTTGACAAGGGGTAATTAAACAACAGTCATTACTCAAAAGAAGTGAGAGAAAATTATAGCTAGAGAGGAGAAAGCTGTCAACCTGGCAAATACTCATTCTCCAGTTTCACTTAAATCCATCGTAGGAAGGGAGATCAGTTTGTTGTGAAATGTGTAAAGGTTCACTGTCATCAGTGCATCTACCACTTACGTTTACCAAGAATCTACCTCTTTGAAAGAAACAGGAGCAGAAACGGGGACAAGTAGATTTAGCATATCTTAATCCACAGACTATAGTGAAAGGACAAGGCTGAATCATATTCTCTAAAGAGGTGAAATGTAAGGAATGAATAAAAATTGTATCAGAATGGTCCCCAGTCTTTGATAAATACCCTGGAATAATGGGAAGGGTTTCAAGGAAAGAGAGCAAGAATATACCCTTCTAATAACATTAAAATTAATAATAAATGTTTAGCTTCAATTAGGTGAATGAAGTAGTTCTTTTGAGCATACCTTGTGGAAAGCAAAATGAACAGTAAAATCAACATGGACAAATAGAAAGTAGGAAGAGAGATAGTCTTTCACCTGCTCAGTAAGATAGGAATTCATGGCTAAAGAAATAAGGTGGACACAGTATATGCTGGCTTCTCTAAGATACCTGATATGGTTCCACATGACTTTTCCAGCAAGAAAAATATGGATGAGATAGGACTACTGTAAGGTGACTGCACAATTGGCTGAGAATAGAACAGAAAACATACCTATTAATGGCTCATGATGTCATATTAGCTAACTGGCTAAGTTGGTAGTAGTGTTTCACTGGGCTTCTGAATCTAACAGGACTACCTCTATATTTTCACCCATGGAGCTTTAAACACTAACATGTCAATCAAAAGCCCTCTCCACCTCAGTGTTATATGACTGGCAAGGAGACGGATTATTAAAAATCCCAACCCTCCTCTCTTCTGTCAGTGGATCTTGTCCTCTCGCTGCATCTAGACGGAACGAGCAATATGTGCTGTGGGGCACACCACAGCCCCGAAACTGCCACTGTTCAGAACGGGAACCTAGCTGAGATACCTTGCAGCTTTTCTCTGGTCTTTCTTCCCACAGAAACTCAGGTGTGTGGGGGACACAGGGGAGGGAGGTGGGTTACCTGGACTGAGGAGCTCAAAAGTGTTCGCGGGTACACCACTATTGTCTTCCTATTTGCTTTTTCCACTGCCAGTTCCTGGTGGTGAAGCATTGTAGATGTGTTTTGTTTCTCTGGACTGTTGTACTTAGGAAGCAGTAACAGGAAATATCAATAATACCATTTTCAATGGATGGCCTGGGGATTCACTGGAGATTGCTGTGTATTAATCACCAGATGACATAACACATGGAAGGTATACAGTTGTCATGTGAAAGGCTAGATTTTTTGGAACTTGAATAGCTGCAGAAAAGGACTAAAATCAATTGGATAATAAGAATATATGGCAAGTGCCACAGGATTAACCAAGTCCACATACTCAGATGGTGAGCATATACTTGTCTGTATTACTACATAGTAGATGCTGGAAATGTGAAAGACAAAGAGATGATGAATCAGTATCCTGCTGTCAGACATAGCTCAAGCAATTTTGTGAGCAGCAGAATTAGCAGATCCTAGTGTCCTCTTAATTTATGTTTTGTATTTGAGATCTCATTCTCTCATGTCTAGTAAATGCAAATCTGTCTCATGTCTCTCACATTCAAAATGAGAATGCATAATCTCTCTGTTGTGTGTGTTCAATTTTTGATGCCTGATTAAGACTACACTCAGACTTCTCACTTCCTATGGTGCGGTCTATCAGCTTTGTCAAGCCATTTATTCCCACATAAACTTGTAGGAACATCATATCTTTCTGACTTCAGACTCTTAAAATTAGCACGGGCTCAAAAGCTATTAGCATAAAATGGGTAAGATCAAAAGACATGCAGCATGATTGCATAAACCTTTCTTAGGAAATTGGGCTAAAACTGCAAAAGACTAGTGCATTCAACAGGTGCTGTCCTGGTGAAAGAAAGTTCTCCTTTGGCGGAACTTTGGCAGTATTTGTTGCAGACTATGTAGAGAATATCCAGGGCCTGAGTTTGAGCCCTCAGCACAGAAAAACTGGCCATGTGTGCGACCTTCTGCACTGGGGACACTTTTATATCCAGCTCAGGAAGAAAAACAAACTCTCTCTCAACTGAGGGAGATTTTTTGAGTGAACAAGCTATTTAGGTAGGGTATCATGAGACTAATGTATTGCAGCCATGCACAGTGATGTCTCCACACCCTCTCTGCCTCACAGAGCTCTTCAAGAGCAACGTGGCTAAGAATGGTCAAAAATCTACAAAATGACTGGGCATGTTTTTTTATTCCTATGGGCTGTCAACTCATCTGCAGAAAAGGTGATTTCTGTTTTTCAAAAACCAGGACATTGCAGTGGGGCAGTGTCTCACTGGGACACTTAAAAGCACTAGCCATTTAAGAAGAAATACTGGTTTGATAAGTATTTAACTATTTAACCTCAGATACATGCTTAAGTGTTGCAGACTTGAGTAGGACTGACGCATTTGCCTGTAGCATCCTAAACTGGAGCTGAAGCCATACCTGTGTTTTATATTATGCACAGATTATGTGATGGAAGTGTGCAAATGTCCAAGAATGAGAAATACATTTCCTATCCTGAGAGTTTTACCACTTCTTTCAAGTAAAACAATATATACTCCTCTGCTTAACTGTTTGCAGTTTAAATACTGATCAAAGATTGAAAGGTTGAAGCTTTCTACAGGGGAATACTTAGAAGGTCAATATAACCCATCCAAATCTTATTTTGAAAGGACTCCAGTTATGAAAAGTATGAGATGTCTACAGCCTCTAATGACTTACTGAGATATTTGCAACATTAGCCATGGAAAAATGACCTTGTCTAACATAAATAGCTCAAAGAACAAAATTCTAGGTTAACCCATGTAAAAAAATAGCAGACAAACACCATTTCATCACAAGGAACAGAGTCTTCATGTCTGAAATTACCAAAGTGCTTATTTTCTATGGTAATGGTTTTTCTAGAATTTGGTTTTTGGTAATAAAATTTACCATTGTTTGTTTCTTAGAGAACATGAACAGTATCTCACACTATATAAGCCTGCTTGTTTAGTAGTTTTCCTAAGCACATATTAAAGTGCTTTCTTTTAATAAGGCCTGGTCTTGAAAAGACTTATACTTTTTACACTTCTCTTTACTGTAAGTAGGAACAAAATTTGTTTCACTTCAGTGAAATTCCATTAAATTAAGTTCATAGAAAAATCTTTGTAGGCTTTGCTTAATAGAAATGTTTCCTTTTCATGGATTTTTCCATCAGAATTCAGTGGGGACATGAAATAAGTGCTTTAAATGCTGACAAAAAAAATTCAATAGAAATTATCCACCACACCAACAGAATTTATGAGAGTTTTATAACCCTTCCCTTTACTATTCTTTCTATTCCATTTGAATATTCTTCAGATACAGAGCTGTATTTCCATTCCAATTGCATGTATTAGATATTACAAGGTTTCCCCATAGAGAATGTTTGCCTATATGTATAAATATTCATCAAAGAAGATACTGAACCACTTCCATTGCTCTTGCTGTAAGAGCCTCTGTACGAGCCATGACAGGTCTCCCTATAGCAACGCTGCCTGTGGGAGTTGTCTCCTTGGCCTGCACCGATGGCTACTGGATTTCAGGAGGCATGGTCAGACCTCCGTTTTTCTAGACTCACAAACACTGGAGGTGGTCTGCTCGAGTCCTAGGCTACAGAATTGCTGAGGCTGGTGCTGCTGGGAAGGGAGAATCACAGGACCCTTGGCCATGGCTCTGGGGTTCTCTCACAGGAGCTATTGCTTGAGTACAGGAAGAGGCAGTAAGACAAAGTGTGAGGAGATGCTGAGCAGGCCACAACTGCAGAGATTTGCAGACTCCCATCACCATCTGTTCCCTTCCTCCTTGTCCACCACAGTCCTTACTACCAGCATCTGATCTTTCAACACCTCTCAGTCTCCAGTGCTGCAGCTTTGGATGGTGATGCCAAAAGACCACTCCTTGGCCTCCAAATGCTCTGTCACCCTCCCTGGGCGCAACCAGACTCTTCAGTTGTGTAGGTAACAGCCTCTGCTATTTTAATTCAACTAAACAACTTCACTGCAGGCACCCAGGATCCTAATGCTCCTCTGTTATGTATTCCTCAGTCTTAGTACACAACAGAAATCTGAATCATGGACTGTTTCTCCTACACATGGAAGAAAACTGACATATACACAAAAAGAAAGATGTTCCTTTCTCTTTTCTCCCTTATGTTTGCCTGGAGCTGGGTGCTCTCTTAGGGTTTCAGACAAGGAAAGTTGCTTTCTTCCTGTGTGGGTTTCTTATGCCTGTCCATGCTGGACATGTGCACTGTGTTAGTTTCATCTCTTTGAAGGGCTCTTTGGCACAGAAATTCAGGACCATGAGGCATTGGTAACATTAAGTTTGCACCTTTTATATAGAGTATATTTTCTTATTATAAAGTAAAGGAGAAGAGTTTCTCCTCGCACAGAGTACAGGGTGGGGAAAAGAAGGAGGGTGTTTAAGTGCCAGGTGACAATGTCCATCACACTGCTCAGTGATGAAGCTATGAAGATAAAAATAGACAAAGTGACCTCATGGCTTTCAGCAGCAATGCCTATGAGACAAAAGAGAGGCTTTAAAAGGCTTGTGGAACTGATAGGAAAGGGCTTGGACATCTCAGAGTTTTGGTTCTACTCCAGCAGGGAACTGCTTTGCTCCTCTCTCCTTGCCTCTCTCTCTGTTTATGGGGAGTTGTGAACTAAACGGGCTTTGTGACATGCCCAGCTCTCCAGGTTTGGACTCTGCCTTCTCAAGCTTGGATCAGCCTTATGCAGGTACAAATGTCTCTACTTTTCTATTTTTCTTTTTACTCTTTTCTTTTTTTCTTTTTTCTCTTCTCTTCTCTTCTCTTCTCTTCTCTTCTCTTCTCTTCTCTTCTCTTCTCTTCTCTTCTCTTCTCTTCTCTTCTCTTCTCTTCTCTTCTCTTCTCTTCTCTTCTCTCTTTTTCTTTTTACTTCTCTCTTCCTTCTTTCCTTTCCTCTCCTTTTTACTCTACCCTCCTTCCGCTATTCTTTTGCCTATTCTGATTTCACTCGCTTTTTACCTTCAGCAAGTCATCTCAGGAAGATTTCTCTTTCTCTTTTTTCTTAAACTGCCGTGGAAGATTGCAATTTGAATAGCATGAGCATTTTTCTGTTGGGAGGATTGGTATAAGTAGTTACATGCTTTAGCCTTTGATGATAAGAAAAGTATGAAATAGAGAAGACTGAGGTGAGCAGCAGGTTCCAGGGGGCCTTACTTGCCAGCTGCTTCAGAGCACAGGGCAGTTCAGAGCAACTTTCTAGGGAAGTTGTACATGGATGCTAACAATAAGGGAGGACCAAGAGCTGGTGGAGTTATAGCCAAGACTGTCTACTTTATATTTTGTCTGACAGTATTTGCTACCCCAGACTCGAGAGTTGGTGCTTTCATGGTACTCTGCTGTCAGAAGGGGCTGCACAGACCCTCCCTTTGGATGGTGTAGCTCCCTCACTGTTAGTTCCTGATGCCAGAAATCCACCCGCGAGTCATCCAGGGGCCAGAGTTTACATATTCTGCACTTGACCAAGATTCTGTAGCGGTGCTCTTTCTCCTTGTAAATTTGCAAACAAAATACTACGAAGTGAGGTTTCTTAGCTTGTAGCAAGGATGCTTGTAGCAACCTCCCTTATTTCCTCCATTGTGAACAACCCCCAGAGACATATGCATGCAGATTTGTAAGTTGAGTGGACAGTCCTTCAGGGACTGCAGCTGGTTTCCATCATGGAGAGCAGGTCTTTGAGGGCAAGTCTACGACTGCCCTGAAGAGCACTAAAACACAAAATCCTGGACAGTACTTCAATCTTGGTTCAGCAGCATGGAGTCACTCTGTCAGGAAAGTTGCACAGAGAGCCTTCATTTTGCAAATGCAAGTACAAATAGTGAGCCATTTTTTCAGCATTGATCTGCTGTTTCCAGTTTTCTGGGTGCAAAGGAGAGGAATGGACTGTGCATCCAAATGAGGTGATCTCAAACTACAGAAGTCCTCTTGCTGAAATCCCAAAGCAGCAAGCATGTGCTATGGAATGTCTGCAAATTTTGAGTGCTTTCTGGAAGGATGACTGCTCTACAATTCAACACCTTATTTTGAGCATGGGGTGGGAGAGGGAAGCTCTTTCTGCTGTGCTTACTGATGCAATATGGAATGATGACACTTGCCACAATAGTGCAGCCTAGCCAGGTTTTGGGAGACATTTGCAGCCCTCAGGAAAACTAGTAACCTTCTTAGCTAAGCTCCCTGACCCCCACTGGCAGGTGACTTGGCCACACGTTGAAAGAACCCTTTGTGATAAAATGGTCAGAAGTGAGATCCTGAGAGGACTGAGCAGCTTCCACCATCTCTTGAGCTAACACCATCCCCCAGCACTGCCTGCAGCTCTCCTCTCCCCTCCCCTCCTCTCCTCTTCTGAAGGGCATAATTTTTTACCTCTTTCTTGAGGATGTAGGGCCAGACAAGGTGTTACACATTTTTTTGACAAATTGTTAGACAGTAGATGGTTGTTTCATCTGCACTATTGTGCTGGGAAAAAGACAATAGGAGTAAGTAAAAGGATGAAATGAAAGAAAACTGAAATTAGTCTATAGTTTAGGTATGTGGGGCTTTTTTCTGTGCAAGGTTAGTGCTGATTTCTGTCACTTCAACACTGATTCAAGGCAAGTCCATACTTTCCTTAGGGCAAGTTTCCTTAGCCGAGTTTAGTTTTACTATTGAAAATTGTTCACTGCCTGTTTTCCCTGCACGCAAAGACAGAGAACACAACATTCCTCCCCGGGGCTTTACTGACCGCTGGACTGGCAGAGCAGGTGGAAAATTATCCCACACTTTTATGCCAGTGCCCAAAGCGGTATTGTCCAAGCAAGCCTGTCTAAGTGGATTCCTTCTGGTCTGGCTGAGCAGTTGTGTGGGTCTAGGAGCAAATACTTGTCTTCCTTGCTGGGCATGGGGCACAGGGAAGAGACTCCAGCAAGGGTGAAAGCATACCTCCTTTACGTCCTATGGTGGCAGAGCTGCTGCAGAGCAGCAAACAGCCCCTACACACCAGGCTGTCGCACAACACTGACTGTAGCTGGCATTGCAGGGCTCAGATCAGGAGAAGCCTGGCTGTGCCTGCAGAGCACGTCTCCTGTTGCACACATGCATGGTGCTAACAGCAGCGGCTGCTTCCTGAACTCTCAAGGCCAGAGAGATTACTTGTTCCTGGGAGTCCTCTATATGGTAAGAGGAAGGTCTACAGAAAGCAGGGCTCCACCCTCAGGGTGATAAGTAAATGGTAAAAATTTCCAGGCACTGTAAAAATGCCTGGGACTCTTGGCCACCTGCTTCAGAAATAGGAAATCCCAGGGGATTTCCTCCGAGTGGGAGGAGTTCCCTCCCCACACCTCATTTACTTGTATTGTGTTTGCAGGGAAAGAGAAATCTGCTCCTGGGTTTCTATCAACAGTTCCTAAAGACACTATCATCAGCAAAAGGAGGAAAGAAAAAGAAGGACAAGGGGTTTCCTCCTATAGCCACATCACTGTCCGCCTTTGCCCACCTAGCCTTTTGCTGAGCTGAGATTGCCTCTTTCTATCTCTTTCAGAGCTCCACCGCCACGAGAGCATCCAGGAGAAGAACGTAAAAGAAGCCAAAACCAAGTGCAAAACCATTGCAGCCCTGCTGACAGATGCACCCAACCCGCACTCCAAGGGGGTGCTGATGTTTAAGAAGCGCAGGCAGAGGGCTAAGAAGTATACATTGGTAAGCTTTGGGAGTGTCGACGAAGACCGCTCCTACGAGGAGGAAGACGGAGTTTTTCCAACCAGTGAGTCTGAATTTGATGAGGAAGGTTTCTCTGATGCCCGAAGCCTAACTAACCACTCAGACTGGGACAACACTTACCTAGACATTGAGAAGTCCAAGTCTGACACTGAACGGAAGGAAGAAAAGCAAAAAGGTTTGAGTGAGGCCTCAGGTAAAGGAGCACGATTGTTTGAGCAGCAGAGGGAACGGGCAGTGAAGTACACAGTTGAGAAAGCTCCAGTGCAGAAGAGCCCCCAGCTTGCCCCAGCTGCCCAGCCAAAGCAGGGCACAGTGAACGGAGATATGCCTGTGCCACAGGAGAAGGCAGACAGCATGCCCCTCAGCATCCACCTGGAAAGTGTGCAAGTGCCCAGCAAGCAGCCAGCCACCCTCCCTACTCAGATCCTGGCTGCTTCTAGCCCCACTTCCTTCCCACCTCCCCCAAGCACCCCCGACCCCTTCTCTGCAAGCTCAACAAGCATGTTCAACAGATCTGCACGGCCCTTTACTCCTGGCTTTTCTGGCCAACGCCCAGCAACATCCTCTGTCATCTTCAGGCCATCTGCACCCAAAAAACCCACTGAAAATCTGAGTGGGCAAAGCACAGTGGTTCCCCCTTTCTCATTTCCAGCTCCTGCCAGTGCACCAGTGCCAACACACCGTGGTGCAGTCAGCTCCTCCACGTCTCTGTATATCCCTGCACCAGGAAGGCCAACATCACCACTGGAGTCACAGCCAAAAGGAGGAAGTTCTCCAGAAACTAAGCCTTCTGCCAACACTGCCCGGACGTCCACCACTTCTATCTTTCTGTCAACTCCCTCAAAGCCAGGAGGGGATGTGGCCTCTGCAGCATCCCAGCCACAAGTCCATGGAACAGCCTCTTCTTCTTTATATATTAGTCCAGCACCATCACAGCACATGAGAAGCAGTTCCCCTGTGCCAAAGCAGCCTTCTCCTGCCATCACTCCAGCAATGCCCCGACCTCCTTTGGAGCCCTTAACCTCCAGAGAGCAGAGGATTGCTGTGCCAGCTCCCCGCACAGGCATCCTGCAGGAGGCTCGCCGGCGGGGCAACAAGAAACCCATGTTCAGTAAGATTGAGGAGAAGAAGAATTCACCCAATCCTGAGCTCCTGTCTCTGGTGCAGAACCTGGATGAGAAGCCGAAAGGTGACCACCCTGGGGCAGGCTTCGAGTCTGGGCCTGAGGAAGACTTCCTCAGCCTGGGAGCTGAGGCCTGCAATTTCATGCAGTCCTCGGGCCGTAAGTTCAAAACCCCACCTCCAGTGGCTCCTAAGCCAGATGCTGGACTGGTAAATGGGGCCCAGGACATGCCTCAGCTTAAAGGCAAGGGGGCAGAGCTCTTTGCCAAACGCCAGAGCCGCATGGACAAATTTGTGGTGGAGACAACACCGAAGCCAGAGCCCAAGCCCAGGACCCCCTCTCCTTCCCCTTCTCTACCCTCATCCTGGAAATATTCACCCAACATCCGGGCTCCCCCTCCAATAGCTTACAACCCAATGCATTCCCCTTTCTATCCCCTGGCAGCCAGCAAATCTCAGGCTAGCAAAGCAGAGAGCAAAGTGAAAAAGGCACCTGGCCAGAAATCGGGGATCAAGGTCATTGATATAATGCGCCACCAGCCCTATCAATTAAAGTCAGCCATGTTCTGTTTTGGGGATCCCCCAAGCCCCAGCACTCCGAATTCTGGTCAGCCAGCCCCGCAGGCTAGCTCATCCTTCATGGCAGCCAAGCAGGTGCCCGTGAAAACAGCCAAGACCCAGGAGATTCGTCGCTTCTCCACTCCAGCTCCCATGCCAGCCTCAAGCAGCCTGGCACCCACTGTGCTTATGCCCCGCTCGGCCACCACGCTGGATGAGCCGTTGTGGAGAACAGAAATGGTCTCTTCTGCCCCTGCTACACCAGCCCCCTTCAAGGTGGAGCTCAGCCAGTCTCCAAAACCATATCAGAGCTCCCCAGAGCCTGGTCAGGTGGGCCAGGGGCCTTCTCCAAATCCAGCCTCTGCCTCTCGGTTTCAGGTGGCCAGGCCCAAATTCTCAGCAGCAAGAACAGGGATGCAGGCCAATGTGTGGAGGCCAAGTTTTGGCCACCACTGAGGCAGGTACCCCTCCCATCCCATCTGTGGCCCCGCAGAGATAGCGCTTGTTTTGTCTTTCATGTCAGCTCAGTACTTTGGGATGAGTGACACAAAATGAAGAAATAAAACCCCAACCAAGTTACCCCCTTCTGCACCACCCTCTTCCCCAGCCTCCCCTTGGTCTCAGATAGGAAACTTCATGGAAAGGCTTACTGGCTGTGGCTATTGGTAGGAGGAAGAATGTGGAGAAAGGACATATGTGTGGTACGCAAAGACTGGGAACTTGTACACAGCAGCAAAACCTACCTCTGGAGGGGGTGAATGGCAGGGGTTGTATCACATGAGGACACACAGGAGGCAGTGGTTTTCCTTGCCCAAGGGCTTTGGAATCACTCCTGAATGGAGGGAAAATGGGGGGCAAGAGCTTTCCCAGAAGAAAGGGTGAGAGGTGGGATTACAGAACAGAAGTCCTAGGCTGCTCCTCTCTGAGCATGTCAGTCTGTACACATGCACCTGTGTGTGCACACACACATGGACACAGGAAAATTCAGCAGGAAGTGAAAGTAAAAGTGGGGCTTCACCTTAGACATTTCTCCCAGACTTCCCTCTGGAAGGGTATGGGAAGGAAGGCAAGACAGCAGAGTGAGCAGTGGTGTTTGCCCATGCACATGTGGGCAGTGTGCCCTGTGCAGGAGAGTGGCCATGTGTGCCTGTTCCTCCAGTCAGCAGGGCTGGGGGAAAAAGGGAGTCATCCCAGCTGGTACTAAAAATGACTTAGGTCTGGAAGCAGTTTGCCAAAGAGGGCCTTTGAGTGGACTTGGTGGGGCTATCGCCAGCTGTGGAAACTGCAAAAGGAAGTATCGATTTTTGAAGATACACAAAATCAAAGCTAAGCTCAGGCAGTGGCTGGTTGGCACAAAGAAAGGCCCTGCAGCATTAGTCCCACTGGAACAGGATATGGATGCTGTAAGTACAAAGGTGGGTTGCATGGGAGAAGGTACAGTTGAATTTAAAAGGAGGCAGGATTGAAAATACATTTTGTTTACCTTTATAGACATTCTCAGTATGGAGGCGGAGGTCAGGAAAACAGAAAGTCACAAGTAAAATTTCATATTAAATGATTTGGGTATCCTTGGGGTCTATTTGGTAAAAACTGAAGTGTTCTGAGAATCCCAGAAGATCTGCACTCATACGCACACGCAGAACTCAGTTTGCTGGCGATACTGGGGAAAGAGTAATGGTTATTCCTTGAATGTCCAAGGCTAGCCTCCAACTTAAATCTCTACACTAAAGGCATACAAGAAGAAAGCATTCCATTTCCCAAGGAAGAATTCAGCATATTATTAGGGACTGTGCATGTGTACGTGCATGTCATCTGTACTCTGGTTTACCAACACCCCTTCTATTTACTTTCTGCCTGTGTTCCTCCTTTTCCACCAATCCCTTTTACAGTGTGATCCCACAAGTACACCAAGAAAGCATTGCTGCTGAAGCACTGGGTCCAAACATAGCAGATGTCCCAGCTGCAGCGAAGGGGCTTGCCACCTCTTCCCGGGTCAGGGTTGCCCAGCCTTTTGCTAAACCCTTAGGAATATGTATGGGAGGCAGAATGAGAGTCTCATAGCCCCGTTTGAGACAGGTCTCCATCTCATTAGACTCACTCCTCTTCTTCAAGCCAGTAGCTGTTCTCTGACTGGACTGTGCACAAACTCTGGATATACAAAACTGTAGGTTCTGGGGATTAAAACAGAAGTGCAAGTGGGGCTGATGCAGTCTGTAAGCAGTGCAGCTAGTATGGTTTCATACTAAGTCCGAGCCAACCTTCTTCTGCACAGCAGGAGTTTATGATGTGTAGCTCTTTTCATGAAAGGTGGGTCTATACTTTTTCTTGGAGGGTCTAAAGTCCTTCTGCGTGAGCACCTTGAGACTTTTCATATGTGCTCTCCTATGAAGAAAAAGAAGGCTGGAGAACCTAGCTAGCAGCTCTAATCCTGGACAAGCTTGGGAGGGAGAGAATGAGAGAAAAGGAGAAGTAATACACAATCCTGCCTTTGAATCCTTCACTCTAGCTGGACTTGTTCTGCAGACCTGTGTTTGCAGTGCACATTCCTGGGGGCACCGAAACATAGGATGAGCATGCTGGGAAGAGAGGAGGACAGCACTTACACGTGGCACACTATCAGCCACAGAAGAGGATTGTCAGAAAACCTTTGGGAACACCTTGAGTTAATGGACAAAGGTGTGGCTGAGTTAGAATAGATACCACGCCTGGTTGTATGACACAGGAGCAGCCAGCTTGAATTGTTGAGGAGATTGATTGTGTCCCTGGAAAGCCCCAGAAAGGATATCTCAGGAGAAATCCTCACCACGGAGTTAATTCAGATCACCAGAATCCACTTAGCTCCAGTGAAGGGGAGCAGCCATGCTACAAAACTTATATTGGATATTGCTTTCTCACTTATCCTGTGCTGCATTGCATATCTGGAAAAAACATCCTGTGTGCTATAGTAAACTGAATATCTCTGATTCTTTCCCAACATAGAAGGTGGAGTCTTCTATTTTATCTAGGAAAGCTGTGGGAAGGAACTCAAGGACTAGCAGTGCTCCAAAAGCTTTGTCTCTCATCTCCATGTGGAGTGTTGCCTGTCACTGGCTAGAGGTTTAAGCCACTAGCCTTAGACAGACAAGCTAGCCCAGGCTGAAAGCATTACTGAACTCAGGTGTAGAGAGGGGTTGTGTGGACCAGAGAAAAGGTGCTCAAGATAATTCTGCAGTGAAGAAGTAACCTCAGAAAGTCTGAATCTTACTCCAGTGTCCCTTTTCCTCAGGCCCCTAAAGTTAACTGCTCTCAGGGCCTGAGTGTCTCAGGAAATTCATTCTGCCACTGGAAAAGTAGAGAGGTCTGGCTTAGTATGTGAGGGAGATTGCATGTGGTTAGTATTTCAGTGATCCCACTCCAGATTTCTGGGAGACAATGATACCTCCCAAGGAGTGATGGCCAAACACTGCTCAGTGTTAGATGTCATGACCCAAGCGAGTGGAGTAACTGCACTTGCCCCATCATTTCTGATAATGTAATGGGCAGGAGATGAAAAAAGTTAGGTTTGATTGGAGAACAAACATTAAACATAAGAGGAAGGGAAAGAACCGGGAGGCTGGGAATCCTGCATTTTACTTACATCCTTGTTTCAAAGCTATGTTTAGAAGCAAAACCAAAGTAGTGTAATGGATCTCAGCCCTTTAAAAACTTTTCTGGATCCTATGCTGACACAGCACTTGATCTGCAGAAGCAGAGGGTGTTGCAGATGAGGCCTACGGTGCTTGTGGTGTATCCCAAAGAAGGCCTGTAGCTGCAAGTAGGATGAGATGAGAAGTAACACTGAGATGCATCTGTTAAGTTGTAAGGAAGAAACCTGAACTACTGCTGGCTTTAAGCAGCTCTGCTGGTGTCTGCTCTTGAAAATATTGTGGCTGGCCTGTTAGAAAGGTCACAGGTGGTATTACAAGGAATACTTTTGAACCATATAAGCTTGTTTTGAGCCTCTCCAAATGTCTAATTCCTCAGCTGTTGAACAAGCACAGACAAAACCAGTTGTGTGACAAGTTTTATGTCCCACCTGCAGTGGTAGGCCAAACCTCAGTGTCCCCTTTGAAGATGTCTGCATGGGCTCTGATTTAAAACTGCCTATCATCCCTCCTCTCTATCATGCTGCAGGTTACACGTTGCAGCTATGGCAGTTCTGGGGGTTTATCTTTGCTTCAGAAGTAACAGTCCTTTCCCTCTGAATTTACGGGAACACTTACCAGAGATAACCTCAAGATCCTGCAGCAGCTGAGAGGAAGAATCTCAGAAGAGACTGTGTGTGATGAGGAGTCACTGATCACCAGACTTGGGCACCATGCATGGCAAGATTGTCCCTCGTAAAAAAATATATGCTCCCTTTCTGCTGCAACATCCAGCACCCCCTACCAGACCCATCTAGATCCTAGAAGAGACCCATCAGTACTCTGAAAATGGGAGCTCTGCAGTAATGCTCTGACTGGTGCAAGATGTGACCCCAGAAGACCAGAGTTGGCATCTTTGTTTGTGGAAAACCTATTTTTCCTTTTCTGTCTTGTCCTTTTTTCCCCAATTTAAAATCACTTTCTATTTGTTTGTGCAGAAAAATAAACTTGTGATATGCACTTTACAGGTGGCATTTTTTCACTTTCTTTGCTAGGCACCCAGGAGGAATTGCTATGTGTACAGCACATGTAGTTAGCACTATCATCAAACTCCTAAGGCCAAGAGAATACAAGGAGTCCAAAAAAGGATGGGATATCTCAGGGATAAAAACACCTAAGTTGGACTTAAAGCCCCTATTCATTAAAAAAGCCCCATGCAAGCAAAAACTTAAGTGAGATCCAAAACTTTGGTACTACAGTCTATAAAATGCTCACTGACAGGGTGAAGAAATTCATGGCCCAGCTCAAGCTGGCTGCCCCATCACTGCCCCTCAGCCTGCTCTAACCTACCCTCTGCTTGTAAATCTGATATCAGTGGAAGTTTGTCAGCTCTATTAAATCCAATTATAAACTCACATTGAACGATTCAACTTAATATTAACCAAAAGATCAGAAAACCAAAATCAGCCAGAAAATCAAATATATCCCACTGTATCCTCAGGCTTCAAGTCTAATCCTAGTGCTAACCTTAACTCAATTCATGTTAATGTCTGCTCAGTTTCTGGTTCCTGAGAGGTTTATTGTGTTCAGTTTAGGACAAGCATAAGGAGGTTGCCTTTTCCAGATGCATCTCACTCACAGACAGCAATTCCTGAGCACTGCAGAAGACGCTGGAATCAGCTGTAGGATTAGACTGCAGGCTCTGGACATTTGTCCAGGTATAATTTTGAGGATGTTTTTCAGATTAATTGTAAGGAGATGTTCCTTATGCAGTGGTCTGGAGGTGAATCTTGGAATTATCCAGCATATTTCTGATTGACTTGCCAACAGGAAGTTCAGGAAGGGACAGCAATGTTTGCTGATGCCAGACCTGAGCTTCGGTCCAACCAGAAGCACAGCTCACAAAGAATGTACAGATGCACAGGCTGCAGATTAGGACTGCATCTTGTTTCGCTTAATAAAGCTGACATAGTAGGATTATGACTCCAGATGGTTTGACACATTGCAGGACGGTTGCTGTATCCAGGGCTCTGATTAAATTCCCTATTAACCTCTACAACCTTCTCAAGTGAGAGTCATTTCCTCTCACAGCAGATCATGTCAGAAGGAGCCAGACAAACAGACTTTGAAAGATGGAACAAAAGCCTGCCAAGCCAAAGGATTACTAAGCAGCTACGCAGCAGGCTAGGGATGAACTTGGCCTTCAGTATGCACCTCAGAGAGAAGTTTTAAAGCCAGAAAATAGTAAGGTGCCTGGTGGGAATATCTACTCCCAAACAATCATACCCGATGAAGGGAGAATGTGCAGCAAAGAGCACAGCAGGGCAAGTATGTGGTATGTATGAGAGATAAAGGGTATCCCCCGACAGTACAGATCTTCAACAGCCACTAGGTGCTGCCACTGTTCTTCTCTGAGTTACCTGGGGTTTTGGCACTCGCTTGATGTGGTGTTAAGTCTGGAGGGTTTAAAATCTTAGGAAATCCTTTCGTCCTAATCTATCCTCTTTTGACGTTTGCATATGGTGTTCCTCAGTCCCACATACCAGAGGAGAAGGTCAACCTCATACCAGGGAGTTTTGGCAGCAAAGGGCTTGTTGCAGCTTGGAGGGGATTCCTGGGTGGTAGCATGTGGGTCATGCAGGCAGATCAGCAAGTAACACATCATGGGCACGCCAGCAATTTCAGTACACACTCTAGGTCTGTGATCAAATCCTACATATTTCTGCACCAGACCTACATCTCATTGTGCATTAAGCTCACTTAGTGGCAACAGGGAGCCTGGCATTAACTGTTTTCTCCTATTTTGGTGCTACAAAGTGCTGACAAGTCTTCCTGATGTCTGTGTAAAAGTGGAAGAGATTAAGCATATATTAAATATTTTAAAATAACAAATATGATATTTATTTGAAAATAATGATTAAAAAAACAACTAGGAAAAAAAGTGCCAAATCAAGGGTTGTGCAACTTTTTTTCAGAACAGATTGAATCATGTTGAAATCTGCTGCTTATAAGTACCTTCAGCACGGATCAGTCCTGGGCAACAGGGAAAAAGGGGATCAGTGAAAGGGTTGAATTCTCTGTCTTTGGAAAATTAAAATGGTGAAGACTGATGCTGTTTGCCTGACTTAGGCATGATCAAAATGTGCTCAGGAGACAGCCCGACTGATGACCACTGTCTGAACTACTGCTTATGTCCCTATAGCACAGTGTAATGAGGCAGATCTCAGGCACTCTCTTGAAATGATTTTGTCTAACTTGAAGTTAGACCATTTGAAATTAGATGCACAAGAATGCAGTGCAAAAATAAATCAATTTTGAAGAAACGTGTCAGAGAAGGCAAAGCTTTGTTCAGGCTGTTCCTAAGGCCACTTAAGCAAAGGGTATATTTGGAAAGAGGGAGGTGGTCACAGTGAGATACAGACAATTCCTTGTATGATTAAAAACACATCCCCAAAGTGCTGAAATGGCCTACAGGCAGCACATGTACTACCTCACTGGAATAAATGGAAATTCTGTGTACTTAAGCAAAGATTGAATTTAGCCACCACACTCCAGATAAGCCCCCCACCTCACCCCAATGAAAACTACACTAGCTCATCAAGCAAGGCTTGTAATGATTTAAAGCCCTTAGCATTGAGTAGCATGAATGGGTAAGATAACAGTAAGAAAACAGATACCTTCTTCTCTGTGCTGAGTTCATTGCATTGCTTATAGCAGAGAGAGCAGATTGCTGCAATATTGCCAGTGCAAAAAGCTGTGGCAGGACACAAGTGAAGTCTCTGCTAGACCTACAATTGACATTTCTAGACTAGTGAACTGGACATTCCTGTCTCTCAGGAGAAACTGTGTCTAGAGAGGAGAAAGGGGCAGGATTTAGTTCTCAGCCCGGTAACTGAAAATGAAGACATTATTTGAAGGCAGAGTAGGAGGTAAGAATCTTAGTTAAAGATGTGTCTTGGTGCATAAGTGTCAGACACAAGACTGCTTTATCCAAATCACCCTATAAATCCTGGTGCCATACTAATAGGATCAACACTCTCACATTCCTTCTAGGTTGAAGGCTCAGGCTCTGTGCAGCACACTCCAGATGAACTCTCAGGTCCCGTGTCTCACCTGGTGTATGTACATATAGATGAAAACAACCTCTGGAGGATCAGGGCTGCAAGGACAGAACAGGATTTCACAGAGCGCTGAATGAGGGTTATGGATCATTTTTCAAAATGGAAGTGGCCAAGGTCTCTTCAGAATTTGAGGCTGACAACAGCCACAGGGATAACAGCACTCAAAAGCCTGGCTAAGAGACTGGTCTAAATCTTGGATTTTGCTACAGGAGTTTCTCAGGAGTCTGATGATTGGTCTAGGAACCAAAACACTACCCATCACCATGTAGGAAATAAAGAAATCTCCCCACTTGATCATTTCAGCTTCCAGGTACTATTTCTGAGTCCTGGATAAAGCTTCTGCCCTATATTCTGTACTCCCAGCTTACTCCCCTTCAGATGCCTGCTCTATCTGTCTTTGTTTCCAGTTCCTTGTGCCCCCAGCCTACTTCTCACATGAGACCTTGACTAGGCATACAAATGCTTTGTTCCCATCATACCATGGTTCACATCACTCCCTGAAGCTGGACTTCAGAGTCCTTGGCCTTGCCCCTAACCCTGCTTGCCTCTTGCCCATCAGGCTGGGCATCCACAGGGGACTCTGGATCCCTGGAGTTGGCTCACTCTGAACTGCTGTCAGTGCCTTGTTCCTGGTCCTAATTGCAGGGTATGCCTGCTCATATCCCGATTGACATCCTCGCACACCATGCTAGACATGCCTTCTCTTCACCTTGCTGTTGCTGTTTCTTAGTCTCTCCCAAGTTTCATAAGAGGGCTCACATCCGTTTCCTGATCACTTCCAACTACCAGCCAGCCATGGGGCACTCTGCTCACTTCCAGCCTGCTCAGCTACTCTCTCCCTGCAGCTGCCTGGGGTGGAAGGAAGCAGAGGAGCATCAGGTCATGTTTGTGGCAGGGAAGAGCAACCACATGCTTCCCTGCTATGTCATCTTTTGGAGCTACAAAAGATTTATCTCAAAATCCAGCAGGTTTCCACACGATATTCAGCTGGCACAAACTGTTCCCTAAGGCATAATTTGTGCTCAGAAGGGCACAGGAGATGACTGGAGAAATAATACCGCAGCAATAAACTAGTCTGAAAACAGCTGTTGCAAGCAAGTAGAGAGGAGGTAGAGTTTAGCATCAATCTAGTTACTGCAAGAAGATGACACATAATGGTACCTGCATTTCTCAGCTTTTCACCCAATAATATAAATCACATTAATTTCTTAAATTTTTATCAAAATGTATCTAGCAATTTCTTAAAATTAAGAGGTATCTGTAACTCATGCCTTTTGGAAAGGAGAGGCAAAGGGCTGCTGATTTTAAACAGTACAGCAGCACATTGTGTCTGTTCTCACTATGTCCCCCCACATGCTATCACCTTATGACAGGCAGTGTCTCCCTTAAAGAGTAGGGTTTAGAACACAGGGAACTTGAATAAGAGAGCAGCATCTCAAAGAGCACAACTGCGTGTCACAGCAAGCACTGGGCACTCTGGGCAAATGCCCAGCATGGTGCTAAACCAAGCCAAGAGAGAGAATGTGGACAAAAAGTACTCCTCCTTGTACAACCCACAGTTAGCAGGGCTTGGCCAACACTAAGAGCTCCTGTATGGCCTTATGCACTTGTGCAGAGTGGGTGTGACATTTGCACAGATGCTCAGTTGTGATGGTAGCATTTGACACCCTCCAGCTCTATGCAGATGTAAATGCCTTCACCAGGCATGAAGCTCTGTGATGGTGCCCAGAGCAGCGGGTATTTACAGTTCAATTGTGCTATCCCCTGCACCTGTTTTACACTGGCACCGCTCCAGGGATTTACTCCCAAACCACCAGCATGGGAGTGTGAGGGCAGGATCCGTGCTGGACATCATTCTGGTGTATCAGCTGGGCTCAGTGAAGGACGCAGCACTCTTTTGGACAGTGGAAAGCTTACATCATGCTGTCACAGTAGATATGAATGAGGAAGAATGAGAGCTATGAAGTAGGCACAATGTAAGGTATTCATAGTGGTTACATGGATGTAAGCAAGAGGAAAATGGGAAACTTTGGGCCAGGAGATCGCCATATGTGCCCTGACTCCAAGCAGGGTATGAACACTGATTATCCCCCATAGGTATGTTACAGCAGTCTTCTACAGGACCTTCCAAACAGTACTGAGTGTTAACACTTTGTGCTTTCAACGCACTTATCACAGTGGGAAGTTTTATATGCATTTGGTGCAGGCAAAACCAACAGCAAAATCTAAGGAAAAAGGAAAGCGGCTGTCTCCTGATGTTCCTTTATATCAACTTTGCTTGCAATCCTCTGTGCATATGATTTTCTACTACAATCACAACTGTGTTTTTGTTCCCCCCCCCGCCACTAGACTCTAGGATTATTCAGTAGACAACTTGATTTTGATCCAATAGGAATCCAATCTTTAGGTGTGAAATAGGAAGACAATGTTTTCTAGAGCATTTCTGCTTTATTCAGAAGATGAAAAACGTGCATCTTTGAGTAATCCAATGAAATGAGATATGTTACCTTCATCCTAAAACCAGAACCCAACTGGGTAGGGGGAAAAGAGGGAGAATCACCGCATAATCAGCAGGAGCTAAGGAGGGTCATTTGCACGTACAAAGCAGCACCAAATGCAAACAATCAATCCTACTTCTGTCATTAATCAGGAAATTTGTTTCCTTGCTATTTGATTAAGCTCGGTTTCCATAAACATTACATAGCTACTTCCTAGAACTCTGTCAATAGCTTTCTAGACTTTGTGGTTTTCCTATTACTTCTTGTTTCACACATACAATTATTTTACTTCTGTATTTACTGATGCATTTTAGGAACTATGTATGACAGCCTAGAGGACACTGGGCTGAATGACTGAGGAAGGGGCAGAAGGAAGGTGTAAAACAGAGCAAGATCCAAGATAGCTCTTGAGGCATTACTGACAAACAGGATATCGAGAAGGTTTTATGAATTGCATTAAAAAGCAATAGGAAGAGGAAGGGGAACAGCACATTGATTTGAACAGAGAGGAAGAAGAAGTGAGGCACCTACAGACGGCCTGGTCTTCCTGTGCACTGACACAGTGACTGCAGGAGACCTGAGGAGCAACATTTTCCTTTCCTCTCTCCTCAGGGATGGCAGTGGTGCTATCTGAGACCCTGCCTTCTGGGCCATTGGCTATTAATAACTGCAGGATGCCTGTGCGAGCAGCCCTAAGGAGTCAAATTCACAGCACTTCGCATCAGCACTTTGTGCTGGGCAGAGCTTGCCTGCACCCAGGCAACCTGGGAGAGAGGGGCTGCTGGACAAGCCTCCCCAGCAGTACCCAGGGACGGGCTGGGAGGAAGCAGCCCACTGCTGAGCTCTGGCACAGGCGCGTGAGCTGGTCTGAGCCTGGCACTGCCAACCTAAGGTAAGTTGACTGGGCAGCAAAATAGTGTAGAGCAGGTGCTGGAGAGGGTAAAGAGTGGTTTGGTTTGCAGCCAAAACAAGGAAATGACTTCTGCAGAGGCCAGTGCAGAAAAAGACAGAGGAATTGAACCAACAGATAGAGCTCAGGGAGAAAAGGATAATTGTGGCCCTGATTTTATGTATGAGATAGTGGGGAGGATGGGGACTGAGGCTCCAGCAGCCTCCCTCTGGTGGGAGGGCTGAAAGAGCAGTAGTACTAGTGTTGCTCTGGACCCTGTCCATAGAGAGAGGCTGCTGCCCGTTTCCTTATGGTAGACCAATTGCATGCAGCATGTTTCTCACTCCTCAGTCCTGCTGGATTAGTAAAGAAGGACAGCAGAATGGGATGGACTTGTCCTCACCGCTCCTTGGGAACGGGTGTGTTAGAGGAGCACAGTTCCCCACCAGGGCCAGCCATTTCTGCCTTGTCCCAGGGAGTCCACTCGTGGGGCATGCAGATGATTTCCTTCTGTTTTGCCAGTCCTAGGACCCATCAGATGGACTGTAACCTCCCACCCCTGCTGTCTCCTGGCAGCATTGCCCCTTTCCTGTCAAGCAGGGCCTGATTCTTTTATATAGCCAAGCAGATGTCTGGCTGCTCCAGGAGAATGTGCAGTGTGTGCTTTATGGCTGCACCTGCTCACGCTTGCTTTGGGAATACCCCAGGATGGGCTCGTTTATGACGTGAACTGCATAAGCAGCATCTCAGTACAAGGAAAAGCTTGCAAATCTGAAAGAAAAACTAATCCGAGGGAGTATCTGCCAATATGATTGGTTGTGTTTTACTGTGGCTGGGCTTCCTTTAGCAGTTATCACTTGAAAATCTTGTTGCAAAAGAAGCAATGGTGGAATGAAACTGCAGAATACACAGGAAATAAAAATGTGTTGATCACAACAAGGGCAGTGTACAAACTCCTAGGTCCATCTGTTTGCTTGGTAGTTTTAAAATAGAACTCAGTTCAACGTTTTCAGTTCTGAAATTTTAAGCAACTAGAGTACAAAGAATCACAAGGGCAGAGGTGGTTAGTTATTGCTGTTGCTGAAGCCAATGGGCCTTTGCTCATTTTTTTTGGTATTGTATTGCCTTGTATTAGGTGGGGATCTGTCCCTTATGTGCAGGTGTTTGGGCATGGACAGTGTTGAAGTCCTACTTAAATTATGTGTGATAACCCCGAAGAAGGACTCTTGAGTAGAGCTGCCTGAAATGGAATTGCTGAGCTTCCTCCTGATTTTCCCTGACTTTCCATACAGATCTCTCATCCCATCTAGGGATAGGGAACATTGTACCAGAAAAAAATCTGCCTCTTCTCCTCTTTCCCCCTTCAAAATGATATGGGATTAGATCCATACATAAGATACAGGTGCAAGTGATTTCAAAGAAATCGGGTGAACAACTTTTCCTTTAACAAGTTTTCCTGTGCTTTCTTCCTCTAGCCCTTCTGCGACAAAAGAGTAGCAGTCATAAAAGACAGAAGTACTTACAATTTTGGTTTGTTTCTTTCTTTTTTTTCTGTTCCAAACTTGCAGTCTAGAGGCTACCTAAATACCTATTCTAATTCTGATAGGACTATTTAAATATCCAAACCACACTTGCACGTTATTCAAAGTGCTCCCAATAACCCATGGACAGACCTGAAATCTTTATACAAAAATATATATTACCATCTAATGATAACCGCATGGTATTACAACATTGTATTTCAAAGTGACAGTCTGTTACTGCAGGACAAGATGGTAACAGTACCCTGATGGCACACGCAGATTCTGGGAGACTGCCATGTTGCAATTAAAATGCATCTTTTGGATGACAATGCTATATGGCACCTTGGCAATGCTTCTGCTGCGATCTGCTACCATAATTTGTGTCATAAGTCTCCAGAGAACACCACGACAGCCTGCCTATGATATTCTGTGTGGGAGGATACCATTCACTAGCTCCATCATGTGGAAGGGATAGAAAAGAACCTGTGTGTGAAATGAAGGCTGCATATCTTTTTCCTGTAGATGGCAACTAAAAGAAAGGCAAGAAATACCTTTCCAGTGTTTCATTCTCCATTTCCTTGTGTGTTTAGAGCAAAGCAGAGAACTCTTTGTGGGAATGCCCCTTGCAGGGACTCCTGCTCCTCTTAAAAGGAAAAAGTCCACTAAACTCATTTGGAAGCTGACACACGAAGGTAAGATACGCAAAACTGCACAAGTAAGAATTGTTTGGATTTCAACCTGAATTTCAGCCTTTAAAATTTCACACCTTGTGTCACTGAACTCCCAAATCAAGACATGCAGTGAACATACCAGGAGGAAGAGCCAGAAATATTACTAAAGCCCAGCCTTCAACCACATCACATTTTCTATCTTACAGTTGAAAAGCATTGCACACACTCAGGTCAAATGTTGATCTACATCACACTCTGTAAAGCCATATTCTCCTGCAGCATTAATTTGGATGCACACCACTGTGAAAGGGAAGACAACATGATCTTTAACAGGTATCAATGTTGCAGTGCCTCGTTATACTCTTTGTTGTTCTCTCTCTTATAACCTTTGTCTCTTATTTCTTTTCCTCTATATGAGATAATTCCCTTTATTCTAGCACCCATTTGCTGAAAAAGACAAGGTCTCTTAGAGAGGTTAATAGAGCAGAAAAAATTTAACCTGGGATATTTTTCTTTCTACAGAATACATGTGTATTGGGGAGGGTGGTTTTTAAATAAGTGTGATATCCCTATCTTCTCTTTATTTTTGACAGCACGGGGAAGATTTTTAGAGGTTAAAAAAGTAATAATTCAGTGCAGCCCAAAAATGGCTATAGAAACTTCTCTGGTAGCGCACAGGTATATATTTTTGTGTTTGCCCCTAGTCCTGTATTCAAGTAAACAAGCAAGTAGAAATCCAATTTTTCAGTTAAAGGGCATTTCTTCCTGTGCTATGAAATAGTGTTGTATAAAATTGGCTTTAAAAAAAAAAATTCTTCAGAGAATGTCTAATAAAATGAATGGGATTTATACAAATTTTTAGCAGTTTAAGGATGGAGATTCATTCTCTGTTGTCAAGGACAAGTGGTCTTAACCTTAGTTAATACAAAAGAAAACAACAAAGCCTAGGAAAAGTTCCATGTTTCCAAATGAAAAACTTTAACTGCATTTCTGCAAGATTTTTACACTGAAAGTGTTTAAATCCATTGCTTTGATGGTGAATTGGTGGTACCAAATTAAATGGAAAAGTACTTACTGAGTAACCAGCATATTAAGACTTGAAGAGAATTTCAAACACTTTCCCCTTCAAAAATTCTCCCTAAAACAAACAAACAAAAAGATATAATAACATTGAATCTTGCCATGGCTCCAGGATAATGTTTAAACCAAAGCACACCAGAGTTCTCTTTATTTATTATATGTCAGCCCAATTTGAAGAGCTGACTGCCACTCATTTAACTGCAGAGGGGGGGAGGCGAGTGTAAGGCAGTAACCACACAAAGCAGTGGTGCATTTTGAGGCAGTACTAAGGAATCCTGCTGCGCTGACTGAGATGCTTCAGATGTGGGACACATCCATCTAGCTCCACCCCTATGCAATTCATCGCTGCAGATTTGCCTTGATTGCAATTCAGAGTAAATCCCAAACATCTATATCCAAGGCGTCATCAATGTAAATCCTTAGTGTGTAGCTCATTTCCTAAAAACTTAATTTAGAAGAGAATTTGGGTGCTTTGAAGTCACTACTGATGCTAGGAAGCAACAGACAAGAGATGTGGACCAGAGCCCTTCCTAAAGTGTCCCATTGCATATGTTTTGTAGACATGCCACAAGAGGTGTCCAAGCTGAACTTGGGGAAGAAGATCAGCATCCCCAGAGATGTGATGCTAGAAGAGCTTTCTCTCCTCACTAACAGAGGATCGAAGATGTTCAAATTACGTCAGCAGAGAGTGGAGAAGTTCATTTATGAGAATAACCCTGATGCCTTCACTGACAATTCTGTGGTAGGTTGGAGATTAAAACTAAAAAGCTACTCCATACACGCAGGGGAAACAGGAATGGAGCATGCGCAAGCTCTCCTCTGTAAGTGCTTGGGCCAGGGGGAATCTACTAGCAAAGAAGTGAAGGAAAAAGCTGAAGTTATATAAACACACAAGTTTTATTTCCTTTTGGCAACAGCATTAGTTTCCTCTGGCAAATATTGGATATCACATATGCAGAAGCATGAGAAAATTCAGTACTGAGTGATGAAGAAGGACTGCATGTTTGGCAGGTGTTCAGACCTCAGGGCAGGGCTAATTAGTTTTGTACCCATTCCATTTCTTCTTTGCATGATGGCAATGATTCATCCAGGTCTGACTTCAGCTCCAGTAGGTGCAGTTACATTTTAGTCTACGATACTTTAATACTTTCTGCTGGACAGAGTCCTCTGCTCATTTCTGCAAGTTCCACAAGTGAAATTTCTGCCAGAAACCTCTAACCTGACTCTGCAATATCTTCAGTTAATTTCCTAGAAGCCAAGTTTGTTTTCTTCTAGAATATTTTCCTTTCATATATGATGTATAAACATAAACATCCTTTTTTCCCCCTTTCCCATGAGTTAGTACTGTTATTTAATCTTTGAACTTCTCTTTACCATTAGTTGATGGTGTAAAGCCTTCTAAAGACACCTAAACTTTTACAAATGAAACTCTTCTATCACGTGATTGTCAGGAGTTCAGTAAAACAAATGGAAAATCAGGTTTATATGCATTTTGATGTAGCACTTCACCTTCTGATGTTCTTTAAAATTCACTTGGTGTCATTTTACTCCCTTATGGCATCTATTTTCTAGTCCAAGGAAACTCAAGGAAGATAATAAAAGTCAAGCTGAAGAAAATGTTTTGCGAAACAGAAACACGTTGGTTTTTAGCCCTCTGATGTTTTCAAAAGCAGCAATAAGTAAATATCTGTAGTTCACTCCTAAAAATGACAATTGGAAATCAGGATGTGGAAAGATGCCTGATAAAAAAACCAAGTCATTAAAATTACAACAGTAGGTCAAATTGCAGATGAGTGATGACAGACCAGAGATACAGCAAGCATATCTGGTGACGTTAGACTTTGGGCAGCTTCTTCATCTCTTTATGCTTTAGGTAGTTTATCTCTTCGGAAAGTTATTTCCTAGAAAGGATGTGAGAATGAATGGTGTGTTGAACTTTGGACTCCTCAAATTAATATTCTAGAGACATGCATGCTGTTTTTATAAATATGCAGCAATCTCAGAGCTCCTAAAACATATGAAGGCCAAGTTCATATGTCAGAATCTGCTGCAGTGGAGTGAGAAAATAACAAAGCAACAGAATAAAAAGGCTGAAGTCCAAGCTCTCAAAAATGTGAGGGTGTCACTAAAGAATGCCCAATCAGAACAATACAAACCAAACGAGCTGTGACAAACTGACTCAAAATTGGACATGTACAGAGTCCCTACATGACTAACATTACAAAGGCTGATGATGATTGCCTCTTTTTTGTTAGCTGTTTTTCCTACTTTATTCATCTGTGCCTGACTTTTATTCCATACCCTTTCTGTAGTGAACTTCTCCCTCTATTCTGCAGGAACACCCCTGCTCCCAAGCTCTTTGAGCATGACTGTAAGATCCTGTGCCATGGAGAAATGTCTTTGGGGGATAGAAAAGACCCTAAAAAGCCTAGAATTTTCTTTATGGCTTTACTGTATGAGAACCATGACATGGTCTCCAAACAGCAGCTGGCACTCAGCTTTAAAATCCTCCATATTTCACTTTCAGGGCTATCTTCTCTCCACATTCATGGTACAGATAAAAAAATCTCCATTAGTCAGTGCAGGAAGACTTTGATCTGCCCTAGAGGCCTCACTTGGCCCAGCTTAGCAGGATCTCAGACATGATTGTTACCATTTTCTGGCTGCCCCATGTGCCCTGTGCAAGGACTCTGTGGCAGTGTGGATAACTATTCTCATCACCACAGCCAGCACAAGTTAGCATCTTTGCTCACAGTCAGAGCAGTGCAAAGAACAGCTGAGCAGTGGCAGCAACTGAGTCATTCTCTCGGAGAGCTGGTTGTTCTTGGGCGGGTAAAGGCAACAGATCTGTGGCCTGCTGTCTTTCAAACCATCAGGACAGCACCTGACCTTAGCAACAGATAACTTTCATCAAGTCCTTTTGATTGCAATACCTGATTAGCTTTCTGTTCCATTTCCTTCTTGCTCCTGTGTCCGCTCAAAGGCAAGATGCAGAAAAGAAAGCTTAAACACAAGGGAACTGTGTGAAGAAGATAATGGCAGAGTAAAGAAGTCCTACTGCTACATCTGGTTACTTCTCTCTCTCAATTAATTGCCATATTCTTTGCTCCCCATCCCAAAGAAGTCCTTGTGTCTTTATGGCTGTGGGACAGTGAAGGGTTTTGAAGCTGGGGGTGGGTTTTCTGCTTTTATATCATAGATTTCTTACCTGTCTTAAAAGTTCTTGGGACACACTTTGCAAAGCAGAGCAAGACAGGTCTGGGATGAAATATGGATTGTTTCTTTCCCACAAAAAGAGTTTAACAGCAAGGTAATGTAATATTAAAAAAAAAACAAACACAAAGAGAAAGGTTATTAAAAATAAATCCAAACCATATAAGGGGTTCCAGAATAGCCTGTGCTATAGCCATAAACATTCCACACAAGGGAGAAGATCTCAGCAGTCATGTGTCATTGATCTACCCTCTTGCTTCTCTCCTCCTCCTTCTCCTCCAGCCAAACAACCACACTGGACAATCAGATCACTCTCCTTATTTTTAGCAGAGAAAACATACATTGTGTATGCCGGAATGTCAGACACCTCCATGCAAAAGTGAAAACCTGCCACTCTATCACTGCTGCAGCTCTACCTATCCAGTTAAAGGCAAATGGTAGCTAAACCCACAGTTAAAAGGACTGACCATTCCCAACGTGAGTGAAATGAAATGCACTACCTACTGTGTAGCTGTTTTCAATACTGTGACCCTCTTCTCTTGCAAATACACAGTACAAGGGGAGGTTTTTAAGGAGGGTTGAGTTTGACACTGATATCGTGGCAAACAGGGAGAGTTCAGGCAACATCCTTCATGTTTGGTGCTGTGCTGGAGAAGCTGTGCTCTTTCGAATCCTGTCTAGTAAATCAGAAGAAGGATTTCTTCTCCTCACCCCAGGCTGTGTCACTGTTGCAGAAACTGGTTCTTTCCATATCTCAGAGGATATTATCCACTTCATTGTGGAGCTGCAAGATGCAATTTACTTCTGACTACAGACCACAATGAAACCCCATCTTGCTCTGTGCTCTATTACTGTAGCATCTGGCCAACCATAGCATGAAGGAAATTACTACGTTTATTTTTTAACGGTGAAACTTTACCATGGGGTAGATAAAAGGGTCACACAAAATCATAAGGTAGGTCTTAGTCATATCTTTGGGTTTCCTAAACCCCACTTTACTGTTCAGCAATTAATAGATCAGCAGTTCACAGACCTTTCTTTCATAATGCTGAATTTGTCTGGCCTCAAACACATCAAGGTCATGTGAAAGGATGTTTCTTAGCCTTACAGCCTCGCTCATTATTGCCTTAACTCCTTCCAAGGTCTCACCTCTGCTTTGGAAACCTCTGTGTAAGATCTTCTAGCTATCATCAAGGAGAAACTGTCTAACACCTTCCTGCTAATCATTAAGTGGAAACTGAAAAAAAACCCATAGTATTTTGGATGTTGCTGTCTGTCTTCCAGTGAGGATCCTTAAATATAGTCTTTCTGCTAGTCAAAACCTGTGGCCTGATTTGGGTTGCATGTAGAAGACCTCTTCCTTTTCCCCTGCTTTTCATGCTTTACTATCAGATCTTAACTTAAAACCATTACAAAGGTCAAACAACCAATATTTGAATAGACAATTACCAGCAGTAGTACATCAAAAAACACCCAGACTCACAAACAAATAACCCCACCTTGATACTTTCTCAGACTCACCCACAAGTTAAAATGAATGCAGTTTCCAATCTTGTACCATTCCATTTCTTCTTTGCTTGTAAGAAAACAACCTGAACATATGTTGGCAATTTCCGCTGGACTTCACGTCAAGAGGTTTCTTCAGATAAGTTGACACCAACTGTGAAACAAAATACAGGAAATGAAAAAGGTTTAAAGAACTGGATTACTGTACTTCTGGATAATGGTGGGAGTTACTTGGTACTCCCTTTACTGCTGAACAAGAAACCAAAGGAGCGGGCAGAGGTAGCAGGAAGAGAATGGAAGAGGTTATGTTAAAATGCCAAAAGTGATGCTTCACAGCAGACAGCAGTACATAACCAACATGCCTCGGAGATCTTACATGTTAAATAGCCAGACATGATACAGGCTGTGAAGGAAAATATAAGGATGGAGAAACAAAGATGTTACCATGCAGCTACTTGGTTTATTGCATGAACATGCACTGATGGTTCTGTTTGCCATGTATGTAGTCATGTTTAATGTACGTAGAAGAATGCCAATCAAGATTGCTGGAGGTAAGGTTAAATGGAAAACAGTAGGAAAAGCATTTTTTCTAGGAATTCTGTTCTGCAGGGAATATTTAACCTCTCGGAAAAATGTTACAGGATAATTACAAGCTGAGATGTAAGTCTCAGGTTATGACCTAAGTGGGCCGAGCTGGGTGAGATATAACTTCTCTAACAAAATGAGCCTTGCTGCGCTGGAGTTGGATTGGTGCAGAGGTCCCAACTATTATCTAAAGCTATGCAAGAGTGAACATGGAGTTCAATATGTTTTTATTCAAGAAGTGATGTTGTGGAAAAAGCAGAACAACAGAAAAAAAAGATCCTTTTATTTTCCACAGCAGCTTGTTGGAGCACTGTGAGAAAATTTTGGACCAAAATTCTGAAACTCAGTTTCTTTCATCCACAAAGAATATGTGGCAAAGATATTGTAAAATATACAAATAAGATATATCTATCTTTGGATAGCATTAGATAAAAATTCCCATTATTTAGAGGGGTAAATTCAGGCATGGGAGCAAAAATTAACTTGCCTAAGATTAAATAGCAAGTCAGAAGTAGACCTGGAAATAGCAAAAGCTGAACCTGCTGTACCTCTTGGGGTAGCAAGTTTTTAAAAAGATAGCCTAAGTACTTTAACAGCTTCTTATTTTCATCCTTTTTTTTTAAAGTGAATCATAGGTTTAAGGCTATGTAATTCCAAATGAAGGACTGAGACACACACTGATAAAAACAGCAGGCAGTCTATGAGACTCTCCAAGTGTCTGAATTTTAAATCTCCCATCGCACCATTAAGGAGAATTTGAGTGGCTGCCACTAAGAGAACGCAGACTAGTAACTTCAGAAGTGTTAGTAACTACATAGGTATCAAACATTTGGGGAGCTCTTTATCAGTGAGGTGGAAATAGAAACACATTTGGTGGCCTCAATCATTTTCTTTAGGGCACAGCAAGGAGCTGAAGGGGAGCACATAGTGTCTCCTCCTGGGGACTGCCTGGAGTGACATCAAGGGCCCTGAGATACATAGAGATCTCAGCTCAGTTGGATCATCTTTCATTATCTAGTTTTTATTAGGCACATGCTCCAGAGAATTCAGAATTTGTCTATCTAAGCACTCAGCATGCAAGATCAGACTCTTGTTAGAGCTAAGGACATCAAAGACATGAGCCCAATTTGTTTAGCCAACCCAGGGGACTACATGTCACCTGAACTTGCGACAATTGTTTTCTCATGAGAGTGGATTTAGGGATTTATCTCCAGCAGTGCACAGACAGGGCAGACCCTACCATGGAGAAAATGTGTGATCTGTCCCCAGAGCCAACAGGAGAAGGCTATCAGCCTGCTCAATTGACATTCCTGGGCTTCTCTCCTGTAACTTCCACCAACATGGTCAATCAACCCTAACTGAGAGGCTGTTTTTATAATGTGAATATGCACATATGGAAAAGCTTCACATTGCTCCACAAGCAGTGGCCCAAGACTTGCATTCTCCCCAACTGTAAGCTGTATTTCACTTCAAAACTCTGACCAGAGGCATGCTCTACGTACCTGAGACAAAGCTGCACCCATCACCCAGCTTTGACTATGTTGAGACTCCTGCTTAAGGCTGCCATTCCTGAGCTCTGCTCTCTCAGAAAATCTTTCAAAAAGACTAATTTCCCTTTGCCTCCTGTTAATTTGAGCTAAGAAAAACTATTGTGGTGGCCAAAACTACAGAAAATTATATTTTTGTTCTAGCAGGTGACTAGATTGGAGTATTGCATGGAAAATGTGTCTTTCCTATCTGAATGGAAATGCCTGCTTTCAGCAGATCAGTTTTCCCAGCAGGTCCATGAAGAATCATGAACTAGCCTAAGCCAATCAAACTAATTTAATTTGCAGCTAAATAAGATTTAGGTATGGCTCTCCTGATGCAGACCTTCTGTTTCAGAGAAACTTCATTTCTATCAGTGATAATACTACAATTTAAAATAACACCAGATGACACTGATGCCCCTTCTTGGTCACATCAAATACTGCTGTGAACAGAATCAAAACAGCCCATCTTACTGCAGCTCACATTATGCTGATATTTTGTGACTTTTTTTTTTTCAGGAGGGCACATGTAAGTAAACAGAGGAAAAGAGAAATAAGCATTTAATTTTCAGGAAAGGCACAAAGCATGAGTGAAACTTGAAGGAAAACAGATGCAAATCCTGTTTTGAAAGTACTGAGCAAATCAGTAGAAGCATTAACCTTGCATATATATTAACACTTTGAGAATAACCTCATTCTGACCCCTAGCCCTCAAAATACCCTTTTTTCAGTTTGCCTTTTTACAGCTACATAGCTCCCATGCATAATTGAGCAGATTGCCCTGCTAGCTTAATGCTCACAGTCTTCTCTGCTGTCAGTGCTTCTGTACATTCAGGCGAACATTTTCTCCTCTGTTCCTAAAAAGGGAATTCCCTACAGCTAGGAGAAGGACAGACAGTCCCTAAAGGCCCTGGGGGCACCAGCTCTGCCACTTCAGCCTGCAGCTGGCTGCCTGCCTGGGTTGCAGCCTGGTGACCTGCTGTGAAACCCTGGACACTGTTGCAGGAGACACAGGGAGCGGGGGATTAGCTAATTGTGCCTTGAGCCTTGTGGGTTTTCACTTCTCGTCTATTTTTAGCTGACTGAACAGCTGGCCTTGGAAGCCTGTTTACAGCCTGGAAAGCTTCTTTTTGCTAAACCATGCTAGGTGTAAGAGCCCTGAGAAAGCCTTAACCCTTTGAGAGCCAGCTCTGAAGCTGGCACTCTGGTTTCCCATTGAACACCTGAGATTAATTTATGCAAGTAGAATTGCAGCATGAGGAATCACAGAGTCATTCAATTTCATTAATTTGTATTTGTTGCATCTTTGTGCATCTAACAGCCAATCTCCTAGTCCAACAGGGAAGACCATGTGATGTATAACTCAGATGACTTGTATTCTATAGCTGTGTGGGCTGTAATACACAAGAGATACCATTTTATGTCTGATAGGAGTCAAATTTTGATGTCACTTATGACTGATACGTAAAACATTTTTGTGAACATATTATATCAGTTTCTATTTTACACAAGTATTTATTAAAATTTCTGTGTGCAAAGACAGGACTTTGTGCTGACACCACAGGGTCTATAAATCCTGCATGGACTGTTTGCTCTTTCACTATGTACTGCAGAGATTGTGCCTTCTAGCCTGGACTGGCGAGAGTGGATGGCCTGCAAAATAAGACCAACCTAGTTTTACTGATGGACACAACTTTCTTTCTTGCCTTGTTGCTGGTTAAATTCGGTTCATTAATGCACACACTGCTACAAACAAAATTCTTCCTTTTTGTCATTTTTCCCTCATGGTCTCCAGAAAGTATTTTCTGGTTTTCCAGGCTGCTATCTCTTCAGTCTTTCTCAATAAGTAAATACTTCTCCCCATTCAGACCTTCACATATATGGAAAACAGGCACACAGGCAGACATCTCCCTGGCTTTTTTGTTGTCACAGGGGCCCTGTAACACTTAGCTTCCACACTGTAATCAAGCTGACTTTGTTGGGTTATCTTAACTTTGACATGAAAACAGTTCCTATTTCTTGCCCAGTTTACTTTCCCACAGGTTAGCCAATGTACCTCTATCTGGACCTTTACCTGCTCTGGTAGAAGCTGAATTTCCTTTCCCTTCCTCCTCTATTTCATACTGATTACTGTTGGGGACAACACACAGATCTCTCTCTTCTCACCCTGATCATATAAAATGACTACAAGGTGTGTGTGCTTCCATTGCCCTTGCTGCTGTTCCACAACTGCTCCTACACTGGATAGAGAGAATGACTTACACTAAGTTCTGCCACTGGTTTTGTAACTGAGACACAAAAACTGCTCAGAGCACAGAAACTCGGGAGTTTGTGTTCTGGGACCCAACCCTGCAAACATGAATGGGCCATGTCCTGTAACAAGGATACATATGCTCTTTTCTCCTGCCTTAGGATCACTTTCAGAAGTTCATCCCACCGGGAGGGCATTACGGAGAAGATGCTCATGGCTATGCCCAAGGGCGGATGGTAGGAGGAGTGACAGCTGGGCAGCATGGCTCCAATAAGCAGCAGCAGCATGGTGTCCCTCCCAGGCCTGGAAGCAAAGGAGGCCCTGGAGACAGCGAAGGGGAGCATGCAGGGAAATCGTCTGGAAATGCTGGAGAAGGAGGCGATGGTACTGAGAAAGGCAAGTATCTCTCTGCAAGAACAAGAAATAGCTAAAGCTATCAGACCACATGTCACCCTTACTCTTAAGGACAAGCAAATTAATCTGACTAAAACCTGAATTCTTCCAAACTAAGTTCCATTGCAAAGTCTAGTTGGACTGCCTTTAGCTTGATAGTTTTGTTTGCATGCTTCTGTGTTGCTCAGTCATAGGCAGGAAGCATAAATACCTTCCTTGACTGCATTGAAGAATTTATAGGAAATTTAACTACTGAGCTCCTAAGGGTGATACAGCAGTACTGCCAGCATGGCTATGCCATGCCAGTATGGCACTCTTTCCTTTCAAGGGTTTCACACTGACCACTACTGGAGATAGTAGTATTAGCTCGTTAGCTCAGTAGTCTGATCTGACGCATCAGTCTTGAGTATCTCAGCCCTGATTTCAAACCAAAGCTTCCACCTAAACAAAGAACACTTTTTGGATCATCTTCAGAAAAGAACAGCAATATTTCTAAAAGTTATCTAGTAATCACCACTGGTCCACTGAAGCAATATCTTTACGAGTAAAAGTAGTTTTATTTCAATTTAGTCTTTGCCTAATTTTATCCTCAGTTTAATTTGGCCAGAAATCTCTAGAACCAAATACCTCGTATGAGAATCAGCAGGTGAAATTTTAACAGCCCCCATAGGTTTTTACAACAAAAATCAAATTTGCTTGGGCACCAGGAACAACTGCCTTAAGAGACCAAATGAATGACTTGTAAAATCCAAGGGTTTTAATTTATATTCTGGAAGAATGTGCATTTTTTATCAAAATCAGTTTTTACATTTCTGGGCATCCCTGTGAAAAGGAAATCTGTGTAGACTCTTATGTAAGTCTTCTTATAGGAGATTCTTCTCCATTGTTATCCTTCTTCCGTGTGCAGGGAGAAGGAGGATTAATGTCCTCCCATGGCTTTCACTACAGAGACGGATCCCAGCTTTTATTCTTCAACCCTAGCAATCAATTTTCTTGTAAACTGCTTAGTTTAAATACTTCACAAAGAAAGAGGGGAGTAGTAGTTTTTATTTTTTTTAGTGAAAATTAGATTCTTGTACATGTCTGAAAACAGGGAGCCCAGGATTTGGCAAGGTTTGAAGAAAGTAAGTAAGACAAAGAAAGAAGGTGTGATATAAAGAAGAAAGATTCAGATAACAGTGTTCCTTCTTTGCCACTTACTTCATAAGGATTTGTTTCCTACACAAAATGTGATACCATGAAAGCACCAGAATGGCTAACTCCATTAACCTATTATTCTCGTCTGCTCTAATCAAGCTAAGCAGAAGTCCTTGCTCAGGAGTTTTAAGGTTTATGAAGGATGAAAATCTTAAAATTGTGCTACATATCAATACACAACTGATGCTCTTATTACACAGCTGGGAGAAAGGAGGGG
>VZRE01013487.1:1762406-1772727 GCA_013396775.1 Cephalopterus ornatus | reverse complement strand
GAAGGGAAGGGAAGGGAAGGGAAGGGAAGGGAAGGGAAGGGAAGGGGCACACAGAATGTAAAGCTCATTTGCTTAGTTGAGCAGCTAGAAACTAATGCAAAATTTCTGGCAATCAAGCATCCAACTTAACAACAAATTGCAGCTCTTATCATGGACAGGATTTTAACTTCCAGTGAGATACCCCATCCTATTTACAAACTGCTTTTAGCCATCCGAAGGTGTTTGAGCCAGACTTGTCTCTAACATCCTGGTTCAAAAGCAGGAAAAGATGAATATCTGTTCATGTAATCACAAAGAAAATGCCATGTTATGTCTGCTATGATCTGGCAGGAAAGAGAAAAGTAAATTAAGAAATTAGATAGCACCTTGCCTTATATAAAGTTTCCCCAAGTTAGTGAAAAAGATGATGAGGTAAAGACTTCACTTCTTTCTATAGGAGCAACCAGAGAGAAGAATGAAAAATTAGCTTTCAAATAAATATATGCTTTAATGCAAATTCCTGGATGAGTGGCTCTTAGGCTGTGTAATACCTGCTTTTATGGATAAAGACAGAAGTGGTGTATGACCATTTTTTAAAAGAGAAATCTAACTATTAAATCTCAGACTGATCTAGGAGTTACAGAATCTGGAAACAAAGCTGGTGTCTCAACTTCAATAGCAGACTACAGGAAGGAAATGTATTTAGAATAAGTGTCATTTAACTAGAGTGCTTTACCTTCCTCTGTTTACAGATGGAAAGTCAGGAGGCAAAAAAGTAACTATATTTAAGACTTACATCTCTCCTTGGGAACGAGCAATGGGTATCAGCCCCGAGGACAAAAGTCAGTTCACCATGGACTTACTGTCATATAGTCCCAAACCTGATTTCCCCCATTACAAGTCTTTTAACAGGTAAGTCTTTTTAGATATTCAATTCAGTTTATTTCGCAAAAAAACCCACAGTAACTCTGACCATAGCCTCCTGTCTTGTGCATGTAAAGGAGTTTTAGTTGCACATCATTTTGCTTAGCACAGTCTCCTCTGGATGAAATGTTTGGAAGACTACAAATAGAAAATATACCAAGAGCTAAAGATTTTAATTCAGCTTATCGTCAGAAAACCTATGCAGCTGGACAAGAGGTCTTTAATCCTATTTCCCTTTCTTTCTCACCCCATTTGACCAGGGAGATTTAGCTTGTCACTATTTATTACTGCAGCCCTTTAAAGTTCAAGAGTTCAGGAAAAATGCTTATGATCGGAGGCCATATACTTCACAGTACTTCAGATAAGAATCACGATTTTCCTGCTGCTTCTGATAAGAACTGAAAGTTTTACAAATGATTCCAAGGCAGCAACAATTTTTTGTTAACATCTTGATACAATTTTGCCACCCACTTCCATAGCCTCAGGACATCAGTCCTGAGGATAAACCCCACATCCCATCAATTTCTGCAACAACGCAGCCTCTGCCTTCTACACACAGAGTACCAACAGGTGTGAAAGGTGCATGGTTTGATGGAGATTGATGCAACAAAAGTGGAGGAAGTGCACAAGAGTGTGTGTGTTTACCTCTCTGTTTTAGTACATGGACAAAGGATACATTTATGTTCTTGTGAAGGATTTGTTGGCCAGTCAACTGCAACAGTGGCAAAACTTACCAAATTTCGATAAATTTGATCATTTATTTTCTAAATCCTGTTGTTTACCTATGCTCTGTTCACTAACTCCATGTATTCCCCTATGCCAGGACTGCCATGCCTTACGGGGGTTACGAGAAAGCAGCCAAAAGGATGACCTTCAAAGTGCCTCAGTTTGATACCTGCCCTTTGCTTCCAGAATCTCTCATGATATATAATCAAAATTTCAGCAAAAGACCCTCATTCAACAGAACCCCAATACCTTGGATGCCTTCAGGAGACTCCTCGGAGTACCATACTGAGATCAATGTGCCAATAAGTGGTGAAACAGAAGAGCTATAAATCCCCACTGCCAAAACCTTCCCTTTTTTTCTCAGCCCTTTCTATCTGCAAGTTGACAATAAGAAGCTGAAAAGTGCAACTCGAGTTCTGTCAGCCCTTCCTTTCTTTTGCCCTTAGCCAAGACAAGGTCCTAGCAGGTTCTAAACTTCTCTTCAACGTGGTGTTAATCCATATCAGAAACAGTTTGAGGGAAAGGAGCTTTTTATTCACCAGAACATAAGAGGCCAAGACTAGGAAGTGTTTTCCTGTTTAGCAATGCTAAATGCTGCCTGTCTGATTGACAATAAATCTGTTTTGTCATTAACTAAAAATAAAACACCAAGATGAAAAACAGTCTTCGTGTTTTCTCCTTAAAAAACGTCACTGAATCAATCTGGGGATTACCAATAACAAAAGTTTCAATCTCACTAGACTATTAGCCTGGGAAGAAAGATCAGGGACTGACAGGGATGGTCATCAGACAGGTATATATGAAGATGTCTTGGATAAATACTGCAAAAGTGATGGTGAAGAATAACTTTGAGAGGAAATTATAGCAACATCAGAGATAAAACAGCAAGTCAGCCTGTCAGTGTAACAAACAGCTTAAAGTATTTCACTGTCACCTAAGATTCCCCCAATTCTCCAGAGAATAAACTAGGTGACAACTTAAGCAGTTTTTGATTTTCTTTCCACAAAGACCATAAAATCAATAGGTTGGGAAGGAACAGAGGCACACCCAAGTGAGATGGCTTGCCCATAGTTACAGAGGAAGAAAGGAAATGCTTTAGTTACAACAGAAATAATTTGACACCCACCACAGTGCATTATTTATTCATATAGGCAGCATCAAAGTCTATTTCACTTCTTGTAACAGCTTTAGCAACGCCACACATATAGGAAAAAAGGAAGGTGCTATGGGAAACCAATAAAAAACTCCTGCATGGAGACTGGTTTGGAATTCTGTTCTGCTGCCTCAACATTTCCTCTCATAAACAGGCTAAACAACTTGTTCATGGGGACAGCTTCCACCGAAGTACTTTTAATTTAGGAGTTTTTCTTCCTTGTCTAGAAATCTCTGCAACCATGTATTTGATTTTTATTCTGTTGGGATAGTTATGAGGCTGGCTTTATTACACTCCTCTAGAAGGCTACTGACCCTGAGATCTCTCTAAAATTGTGCTAATAACAAGAAGCTGCAAAAGTAATGAATTAGCAGTTTCCTAACCTTTCTGCTGCAATGCCTAAAGAACATTTATTATATTTCCTATTAAATGATTAAGAAGTATCCATAACTAAGTTGTGACTAAACTTAAAAATACTAAGGTGATACTTGGATCTGAAGAATATTTAAAAAAAAATGAAAAAGGTTGTGTTTTTTGACATGTTCCTACAAAGTAGCTGCAGTCTGAGTTGAAAGCAAATCCTCAGAAAAACTTACTTTGTTTCTTTGGATAAAATAGATCCAGTAATTAGTTGAAAAGACATTTCCCACACTGATTTACTTTTTTAATGCCTACATAAATACATGCAAATTTCACTGGTGAAAGACATTTAAATAGGAAATTCTTGCATTTTACCAACTATGAGTTTATTTCATATTTGATCTGTCTGGAGATAAGGTTGCTGTGTTTTCCAATATTTTAAATCAATCTAGCTTTTTAATTGCATCATAATTAAGAAGGGTGGACCTCTTTCCCGGTTTGAAGAGTACTCTAATACAAGAATCAAGGCCACAAAGAGAAAGCCAGAAGTTCAGACAGACAGAGGAAGATTCACAGAAAACTAGGTGACATAAAGCAAAATATTCTTCTACCAAATATGCCATTTATTGCCTCCCCTTTTCCAATATAGACTTTAGACTATTGCAATATAGAATTACTTGATTTCTTTATAAAGTGAAATACATGATGCTTTCATGGTAAGTATGTCGTGGACAGCAGAAACAAGGTAGTTTGGTAGCTCGATGTCACCAGCTAATCTATTTTCAGTTGCAGGTGTTCCAAATCATGGCCAACTAAGGCATTGTCAAGGTGCAGAGAGAGCTGAATGTTCTGAGGAGGAGTCAGCTCCACACAAGCCCAGCACAGGCAGTGCCCTCACCAACCAGCACAAAGGCTCATGACAGCTGAGCGTGGCAGTCAAACCAGAGTGCTGGGGACAGGGTCCATCAATCTTCCCAGGCATGGTGAGGGGATAAATCAGGCGTGGGGGCAATACAGGGAGCCGAGTGCTAGGTCCTGCAGTTGGGTGACAACAACCCCATGCAGCACTACAGACTGGGGGAAGAGTGGCTGGAAAGCTGCCCAGTGAAAAGCTACCTGGGGGTGCTGATCAACAGCAGCTGAACATGAGCCAGCACGTGCCCAAGTGAGCAAGAAGACCAATGAACAAGCAATAATGTGTCCAGCAGGACTAGGGAAGTGACCATCCCCCTCTACTTGGCACTGGTGAGGCCTCACCTCAAATCTTGTGTTCAGTTTTGGGCCCTTCAGTACAAGAAAGGTGCTGGAGGGTGTCCAGAGAAGGGCAGCGAAACTCGTGAAGGGTCTGGAGCAAAAGTCTTTTGAGGAATGGCTGAGGGAGCTGAGTGTGTTTAGCCTGGAGAAAAGGAGATTTTAGAGAGGTGGGAGTCAGCCTCTTCTCCCAGGTAACAGGACAAGAGGTAACAAGTGCCAAGGGGAGGTTTAGATTAGATATTAGGAAAAACTTCTTTACTGTAAGTGTTATCAAGCATTGAAACAGGCTGCCCAGGGAAGTGGTGGAGTCACCATCCCTGGAAATGATCACAGAGCATGTGGATATGGCTCTTGAGGACATGGTCTAATGGTGAACATGGTAGTTGTGCTGGGTTGACAGTTGGACTTGATGATCACAGAGGATTTTTCCAACCTTAACAATTCTATGATTCTATGAATCACAGCTTGGGCTGGACCTAAGCTACAGTCTGGGTCCTAAGTCCGTATAGCAGAAAAGCTAGTTCCAGTACAGGTCTCAGGTCCACCCAGGAGACAAGAGTGCAGGTCAGCACCTCTCCCTACAACATTGCTTAGACAAGGACCCTAGGCCCAGGTCTGAGCTTAAATGGGATTTCTCAGCCATAAGTGGGGTGAAGGTCCCAGATGAGGCTGGTCAGGGCAACTAAGGGCTGTTAGTACACACAGGACAATGACAGCAAAACGTTTGGGAATTCCAATAGAATCACAACCCCCCATTTGAGTTTTATTTTATTGCAGAAAAAGAAAAGACTGAATAAAATAAGTCCTTAAATATGCAAGCAAAGGTAAGGAATATGATGCAGAAATAGCACAGTGCTCTCTGGTGGTGTCGTTTCAAAGCTCTAATGCACAAGAAAGGCAGCAAAATCCTGCAAGTACATAAAGGACTGTGTATATACCCAGAGCTCTCTCTGGTTCATAATGTACTGTTGGTCAAGAGTTTTTGTCTACACACTTCATTATCCCAAACCCTAAATGGGCACAAAAAGCTGCAATGTCCTTGGAATTAGTATTGTATCACTGAAAGTTATAAGTAATATTGCTATAATTCATACTTGTAAGCTAAGAGGATGCTTCAGTTTTGGGAAATTTGCTTAATGAGGCATACAGCTCTTCTTTTGCCAGTACACTTTCAATCTCAAATCCTCAAGCAGGATTTATGTGCTTTTGTTTCTAACACAAAATGAGAATTATAATGCCACATGTTATAGAACAATTCCAACAACTATTGCCTTGTTATTTACACAGCTTAAATTACATGCTAGTTTAGTCATTATTCAAAGTAACATTACAAGTGAGAAAAAAATCAGTAATCTAAATTCTGTGTCAAAAATAATTGAGTAAGACTTGAAGCTACTGTAATCAGGGCAGAAGTTTGTCCAAAATGATCAAATATTTAAGAGGAAGTAAGAAACCACTCCTGCTCTTTGTTTTCCTTGGGCTAGGAGGTAGTCTCAGGGGAATCGCCTGTGTCAGAGAAATGTTTATATTGGGAATTAGAGGATTTTATAAGATTTAATTACAGTGGATTTTCCCCCACATAGTAGAAGCTACAGAATGGAAAGTCAGTCATCTCCTTTTAAGCAGGATCATCACAGTTAGAGATAAAAATGCACAAAATAGTTGAGCCCATCCTCTTGAAAAGGCAGGCTTCAATTCCCTCATAGAGGATATAGTGGATATTAAGCTTATACTCCATTCAACAGCAGCTAAAAATCCATTTACTAGAGAGGGGCTGACCCATGAAAAACAGATTAGATAGGATTTTGTGGCATTCAGATCTTTCATTCAGAACAAAAAGTTCTCACATTTTTACTTATTTACTGTGTCAGTTTTAGGAATATCATTTTACAGTTTCCAAGCTTTGAAATGTGTCTCTCATGAAGACTTGTATGACACAGAATCCAAGCCAGGCTGAAAATGCATTAAAAATTAGGGCCCAAATTTTAAAGTAAAAGAAAGGAGCTTAACAAAATCTCAGCAATACTATCCATAAATAGGGACTTGTATGTTTTTAAAACTAGCCTGAAGTTATAGCTGATGGCATAAATATTCCGCAGTTAGTAGCACAGTTAGTATGCTTCTCTGTGTTGTGCAGAAAATCTTCCATTTAACTGCAATGTATTCCCTAATCAAAGGGGTTGCATCTCATAATTGCCTCTCTCACGCGATCAACTTGCTATTAGTGATGATGATGGAATAATTCATGAAATAACATCTGGGAATTACATTTTATGTTGTTATTCATAGATCATTTAGAAGAGATGGCTTTGTCATCAGACCTAGTCTTTCAGAAATAAAATCTGGAATAGTTTCAGGCTGTTAGGAGAATATGGGCTTTGTCTTTTTGACTTTTTTTATAAAATCATACTGTGAATACATAAAATGCATTCATTTCTTTTACACAAGATGGCAGGCACCAGACAGCCAAGAGCTTGAACATGATCTCTCTGTTATGCAGGAGAGGTCTGCACTTGGCCAGGAAGCGCAGACTTGTGGCACAAGGCTTGAACATTCACTGCACTAAGGGTTTTTCCCTAACTAACTGCTCTGCAAAATATATGTTCTCTTCCATAGAAGACCGCCGCAGGTGTGATCATCTGGAAAACATCCCACTTTCAAAGAACTGCCCTTTGGCACAACAAGCTGCTGTTAACACCGCTCTTGCAGCTTGGAGAGTCTACTGCTGCCCATCAGAAGCACATACATTAGTCTCTCTTGACTGAATATTAGAAAAGTTTGCAAGCCATCTTGCTGGCTCACAGCACATTAATTCATTTTTGAGCAATCTCATCTATGACCAAACTGCAGGTTACAAACTAGTTGAGACAAGTTGCCTATTCTATCTTGAAGATGTGCCTGACCAGGGTTACAGATAACCAAGAAGAATTTGCAGGCAGACAAGGAAGCAAGATTGCACACATTTTGTGGAACTCTACAACTTTTGTGAACTGATGAGTATGTGGGATTTGAAACACTATTAATTTTATTAATTATAATCATATATCTACTAGTAAAAGTCTCTTCAGTTAATGTAATTAATTAGCAGTGCTTTTAAGCTGTATCTCTTGCTTTCTATGTATTTAACACACAGTAAGTGTCATCTTCTCTCTGATGATCATCCTATGTTTGCAGTACAGCTTACAGGAAGCTTTAATGAGTGCAAATACTTGATCAGATATATATTGTGTTAATTAACACACACAGTAAAAGGAAGAGAACTACATAAGCCATTCTAAAGCAGTGCTCTTAAAATGCAACCTAAACTTCAGTCAGCTTAGTAAAGAAATTCTCAAATAGAAACTCTTCCTTTGATTTTCAACTATACTTTTTAGAAACATTATTTATATCAAAACCTTTAAGGCATATTTTCCAACTATTTTTTAAGAAAACTTGCAGGCTCCTTTGTTTGTTTTGATCTTTTGATTAACAATAAAAGAAACACAAAATGTTTTGTGCAAAGCATTTTAATTTTAAAAGTCTGGTTTTCATTTAAACAAAATTTCATCTGATGTGTTTTCAGGGAAATAAATTTGCAGACAAGGACCACTACTCTTTAAAAAAAATTAGAAGTAGTTATAGCTATAACTCTAGCCAGAGTGATAATGAACGTTTGCCTTTCAAAAAATCCACCACGAACAAATAAATATATAGGGTGAGATTAATTTATGGTTATAAGTTCTTTTTCAGGTACCAAAGCAAAATAATTATTCTTCTTGGTTATTTGAACAAGGCTTACTGGGAACAATTATTTTCTGGAAATTCAGACAGGGACAGCACCACCGTACAACAGAAGGCTGACAAGGGTCTCAACTGCTCCCAAGCTCAGACATGAGCCAAGGGCAGCACCACTATTTTACTCCAAGTCCCCGCATTTGTAGCTAGGGAGATTAAAAAACCATACAAGGAGGACACAAAGCTCAGTGCAAAAGGCCAGCCACTAAGCAATGCTGCATTTGTGCTCCGAAACATCCGTCTACACAAAAGGGTAAATAAGGACTCTGCAGACTTCCCATTCTGACTGGGAGAAGTTCCTGCTTTAAGCAACGACCTCATTATACATAGTTCACTGCGGGGAAAACAAAGTGGCCCCTGGAAGGAGGAACAAACAAACGAGAAACTTTCTGCTGGCCAGCCTAAGGACACACTATCGGCCTTGTGGCACAGGACCTCCCCTGCTCACAGATGCCATACAAATTCAATTACACTGAAGACTGCTTCAGTCAAACTCCTCAGTGCCCAGCTCAGATGTGTAATTACTTCCATATTCTATTATAAAAACAGCCATACTGTCATGGGCCTGAAGCTAGCATGTATTCAGGGCTTCATTACATATACTATCTCTAAATGTTTCTCTTAATTATCTTTGGTCCCTAAGAGAGGCTTGAGGCCTTCCTCATTTGCTCTCTCTTCCAGTATGGTTGGCTTGATTCCCAAAGCAAAAGACTGAAATGGGATGGGAAATCACAAGTAAACAAGTATTCTTCCAAATGCATACACTTTTATCTGTATTTTTTTAGCAGTGTCAGAAGTGCCATGCTAACAGCAGCAGCACGAACAGGATTGCAGACATGGGTATATACAAAGAGAATGCTTCGAGAGTTTGCTCAAAGGCAGCACAAAGGACAGCCCCAGTCTCCCAGGCACACTCTATGCATCTGGTACACCACTGACAGGATACCTGAATTATCAGAAGCTGGTAATTCTAGCATACAGAATACATCTTTTATATACAGAACGTTATGCATCAACTCACTTCTCTTATGTAAAAATGGACTCAACAACTGAACAAAAAGAACTTCCTGCACACTTATGAAGGTGGTGGCATTTCTCTCGGGATTGTTACAAAAGCTTTCTTTCTCAGATGTTAGGAACACTGAAAATGAAAGGGCAGAAAAGAAAATGTATAAGCCCTCATGCCTTCATGTTTCAGTCTGAGTAATAATTAATATTTTTACCCAGGTAGCACTGAAATACCAACTCCTCATGGAAATGGTGGTCCCTGCAGTCATCCTCAGACTCTCTTGTCTATGCGTGATCCTGAATTCATAGGAAAGGACCCACTTATTTCAGTGGGCTTGAAATGTGTTTCTTGGATACCACCAAGAATACTACTGCACCAGAGTCGGTATTACCGGCGGTCTGCACCGGGGACAGACTGCAATGCTGCAGCTGATGCAGCTCAGGGAACGCGAGTTTAATATTGATTTTACGTGTTATCTAGGATTCAGAAAATCAAAATACAAATTTCTAGAGGACCTTACTCCAATTCTCCCAGACCCTGAGATGGTCTAATTCTCACCTTAAGTATATGTGGTGCTGAACACTCAACGTTTGGGCTTCTAACCTGTGAGCAAACCCAGCTCACATCAACTATGAGCAAACTTCTGCTAGACGTGAACGTGTCTGAGCGTTTCCGGCCGCACCCCTCAGGTACCGCTGCCCGCGCTCTGCGGTCGTTGGCCGTGACGCCGGCCCCGCTTTGCGGCCATCACCGCCCCGTGCCCGCGCTGTGCGGTCGTTGGCAGTGACACCGGCCCCGCTTTGCGGCCATCACCGCCCCGTGCCCGCGCTGTGCGGTCGTTGGCCGTGACACCGGCCCCGCTTTGCGGCCAGCCCCGCCCCGGGCCCGCGCTGCCCCGGCCTCCTTCACACCCTTCGCCACAGGAGGCGCCCGCGGGCGCGCCCTGCGCCTCTCGCGGGAAGGTGGCGGCTCTCGCGAGAGGCGCGCGGCGCGGCTGCCCGTAGCTATGGCAGCGGGGGCTGAGCGCGGCCGGCGGGAGCGCGCGCGCGGACAGGTAGGGATTAAACGGCTCCCGGGAACGCTCGGCATTCCTCATTCCTCTGCCCCTGCGCCGCCCCGGCGGGAGAGACCGCAGCCGGACC
>VZRE01013487.1:1740317-1762293 GCA_013396775.1 Cephalopterus ornatus | reverse complement strand
GGCAGGTACGAGGGTAAGAGGGTAGTGGAGGCTAAGGAGGCCTTTTATCAGCAGGGATTTTTGAAATTGGTATCAGGGGCGTTGCATTATCTTGGTTATAACTCAGGCGTGATCAGTTGCCGTCAAAAGTTAAACTTGAATAGGAGCTGTCGGTTAGAAGAAGCTGCTCAGTATTTAACTCAGTGTGTCTGTTTAAGGTAGGCAAAATCATGTGCCTTTTTTTTTTTTTAATTTTCTTTCTCTTAAAAGAAAGCAGAGGCTGTTTGCTTTTCCAGGATCTGATTTTGCTTGAAACCGTTCGTTCAGTAGAAGGATTGTGAGTGGACAGTCGTGAGGATTACAGCCATAAATAGAAAGCGTGGCAATATACACCTTTTCCTTTCGAAAAGTTGCAGGCAATAATGGCTTTCTGGTCTTCCAGCTACGTAAACTTGTGGGTATTGTAGTAGCTGACTGTGTGTGTGAAAAGAATTTGAAGAGCTTTTCAGATTCAGAACAAATTCTGAGTGTTTTAATCATGGAAAAAATATGCACTTGAAAAGGGAGGGAAAGTAGGTGTGTATTTTTCATGCAGTTTGAAAGAAAGACGTATGTACTGAAAATAAACCTCTCTAACCTAAGTGCTACTCTTCAGACTTGAAAAAAAAAATCTATGACTGAAAGGTATTGTGCTCCAACATACTTGACATTGATTAGCAATTTTGGAAAACAGTAGCAACATAAATAGTCTTATGTTTGTTTCCAGAGGGAAAGAAAGTACTGCTGTGCTGATCAGTAAACTGGTGAGGCAACACATAACTTGCATATGACGGCTTTTAAAAATAATTACCAAAAAAGTATTATGAGCTAAAAAATACTTAAATCAGCCTGCTGAAATCTGTTCTCATATAGGAAGTGGTAGAAATAATGACAATTTAACTAGATAGGATATTCTTTAAGTTCTATTCCACCACCGAATCAAGACTATATCTAATCAAGCATGCTGCATATCAATCAGACTGAATTAAATAGGAGCTTTATTTTTTTGCCTGTTTGTTTCCCCCTCTCCTGGGTGATGTCACTTTGAAAGCCTTTTGCCACAGTGTTCTTGAGGATGAGGATATAAGGGTGTGCTTGATTTGTCCAATGCGGACAAACTTACTTACAGTTATCGCAGAGAATTTAGAAATTGGGGGTTTTTTTAATGCTAGTAATAGCTGTAAAAGCATTTCATTTCTTTCAGGCATCGCAGGTAAGAAATAATGTCAGTTCTTTCATTTCTGGGTTAACAGTCTATTTTGAGAATGTAGTCACAGGTTCGTTAAAAAGGATAATGGGAATTTAAATCCTTCTCTATCCAGTCTCAGAGATGTTATTAGGCATTAAGCCTTCTTAGGCGAGTTTTCATGGAGAGTACATAGAAGAGAAAGTGTGTTTATGTCCCAGTTTGTGGAGCTTCAAAAACTTTGTTGCCTTGAGAGGTTCAGTATTGGAGTGCTGTATAAACATACCCACGTCAAGAACAGTTGTGGCTGGCCAGAACAATTTTGGTGCAACTGTGCAAAATGCAGCAGATGATATAAAAAGGAAACTGAGATAAGAGGATGAAAGAATAATAGAAAGTCACAGCTATTGTTTTTTTTTTTAAATCTGCTTTTCTAACTTCAGAAGCAGTAAGTGCCTTAAAATAAACATGCCTGTATAATGTATCAGTCTATCTCCTGCAACCTTTGAAATCTAAGTACCTTGCACATCCTTCAGTTTCCTAACGTGTTCCACCCACATTTAATCAAACAGTTTAAATTTGTTCTCTGAAATACTTTGCTTCTTTTCTTTGTCTAAACTTTGCTTTTTAATTTATTTTTTTGTCAGTAGTGGCTGCAGTCACAATTCCAAAGTTATCCTGTATTTCTGTCACTGCAGGCCGTTCCCTAGCACAGATATGCAGTGCTTGATGGCAGAGAGGAGCAGCAAGAAATCTTTTTACTGACTGTCAAAGAATTTTGATTCACTTGTTCGGGTCTCTCTACTGGTCCTGTTAACTGCAAGTCAGGCAGTAGGCAATTCCCAATCCTTAAGATTCTGCCTTCATCTGTTGGCAGCCCCTTTCCTTTGGCTTGCACTCTGTGTGAGACTGCTCAGAGGAACTACCTCCTACTGTAGCCTGGACACTTTCTAAGACAAGTGACACAATGTAGTGGGTCTCTTGTTGTGTCTCTTGACATGCAAGTTTAGTGTCCAGTTTATTCCTTCTTTTCTTCTGTTATGTCACTTGATGCATGGGGTTTCCTTTTCTGTGACCTTGGAAAGTTGGGTTTGGGTGCATCTCACCAGCCACTGTCTAAGGGACACGGGTCTGTGTTTGGCCAACCCAAGGGATGACTTGGCTATATTACTCTGATTTTACAGCCACAGACAACATGCCAGCAAAATCACTCAGCTTGCAGAACTTATGTACAATCATTCAGTTGGGAAGTTAACCTGTTGTGCCTTTCCTAAAGTTACAATAAGTGTTCTATTTCTTTAGTTATTGGAAAACATACTGAAGTTTTTCCTTCCTTTATCAGCATCTTAGTATAAACCAAGGAACCTGCAAGGAAGGCAGGAGGCTCTTACTTAGCTTATTTTTTTGATACTTCCCAAGATTTGTGAGCTGTATGTATTCTGTTGTAGCCTTAAATGTTAGAAGTAACTTTTCATGTACATTTCATGTAAAACTTTTCAGTAGATTTTGTTGTCTAGTACCCCAAGTTTGTGAAGTAAAGGTGATCTTAAAGGTCCCGTGTTAAAACTTGGTGACTCTATTCACTCCTGTAGCAGTTATTGCTCAGTAAAATGGAGAACTGTCGTACCTGTTGATTACTTAAAGTGTTTGCTCCCAAACTATTAAGAAGCAAGGGAAAGGGCTAGACGTGGTTTTGAGGCTTTATGTTCAAATTATGAAAACATGTGGAAAATTACATACTGATATGGAATAATCTGTACTTTTTCTGTCTAATAATTTTGAAGAAATATTGTAAAAATATGACTTCTCTAGTATCATTCATAATAATTTATAAATAAATCTGTTTCTGAATTAAACCTATCTGCAGGAAATACAATTCTTGCTGCTACAAATGTTGTTTAAACATTTTGGCTATAAATGGAAATTTTGGAGACAAATTAAATTTGATATTTCTTTTATAGAGTACTGTGGCCATTTTCTTCAAAACCTTCAGCCTTAAGAAAAGCATCTTTGAACAAGATACACAAAGAGATCTTTAAGCAGCACTGTGAAATTTCAGCTTTAAAACCCTCATATTGGTGTTCCTTCTTTCTTGTCTTCTTTCTTTATTAATATAAATCCTGAAAGCTTTGTACTGGTACAGAGGAAATTACAGTTGGGTATCTGAGAGTCAGAAGTAACCTGTATCCACAGAATGATGTGTTGTGCTACTAATGGTGTAACTTTGACTGTTCCTCTGGCAGTCTCCCGAGACCCTGGTCTGGAGATGATGCCTGAGGAAGAAGAGATTACTTCTGCTTTTTCAGTTTTTTGTTACATTCCTGAGGTGAAGTTGTTTTCAGAAATGCAAACTGTAATGTTGAATTTTGAGTTTGATGGGAACTGGACTGAGCCTGACAAATCGATTTGCAAAGGCCGGAGTTGTCAGATGATAACAGCTTGCCTTCATTACCGACCAGTTTAGATTTGAACCAACGACCTAGAGGTGAAAAGCTCACTATTGCATTACGAATCCTCTGATCTATCCATATGTTCTGTTGTTTAAAGTCCCTGTAGTCCTCTTAAACAGAACATGCAGTAAATATTGAGCATCATTTTGCACTTGTAAATATTAGAACAGTGTCCATCCCAGTTGTCTGTTGTGCGTGTGAGGACACTGCAGTTAAATATAGCAACAATTTCTTACACTCTCTGGCTTTTCATGAGAAACCCTCACACAAATCCAACCATATGGCAAACCCCAGCATTATCATAAAACCATTAACAAAGAACCTTTTGCTACCATTAACAGGAAAATGAATCTACAGCTCTAAGCAGCATACTGGGAGTTATTAATAAACATCAGGCTGCTGCTAAGAAAATGAACTTAAATGAAATATCATTAGGAGCTGAGTCATCCCACCAACACTTCTGCATATTGTATCCAGGTTTGTATTTATGAAAGGCTTTTCAGAATATATTACCGTTATTACATGTCTACTTTGTTCTTCATTGAGTATCTTTTAACGCTGTAGAAAAGCACAATGGAAAATAATTTGCATGGATTTCATAAAATAGATTCAAAAAATATTTGAAATGGTGCGTATAGGAGCTCCTGATCTATTTTACCATTCATTCTGAGGTAAGATGTTCCTAGGCAACCTACTGAACAGGATGAGGTCAACAAGTGTAAATGCTTCGCCAAGTGATTCTCGGTTTGTAAGGCTGTTAAAACAAGTTACTGTCTACAAGTCATAGTTTCTGTGAGCTACGGAAATAATAAAATTAACATTTGTATGTATTTGGATTGTCTTTTTATCTCCTTATCCCTTTTTCTCCAATCCTTAATCTCATTCTACTCTGTAACAACAGACACTGCTTTGTCTGTACTGATTGACTTGCTGCCAAATCTAATATAAAGAGGTGAATTTTCCTACTTTCCCCTCACTATGAGAGAAAATTAGGTCTTTTTCCTCTGCTTGACCAACTGATTCAAAAGGTGTTGGAAGGATACTCATTTTGATTAGGTGCTTCTGTGGGCAATAAAAATAATTTGCTGCCTAGTTCCTAATGAAACAAGGCATATGATCACGCTGTCTGATGTATCCTTGATCCCATTTGTTTTGACCCCCTTTTTCAGTCAGAGTACCTCTCTTGGAGCAGTATTTTCCCTTTTTGCGTAGCATTTCTGGTATACGGGATGTGATCCATATCTGTTTTGTCATTTTTTTTTCCCTGCTCCTTTGATGGCACTGCACTTATCTTCCGGAGGTTCTGTCATTGAAAACAAAATGTCTGAATTCTTGAGGGCTTTTGAGAATTGGAGAAATCAAGCTTTTAAACCTTGTAGATAGAAATTGTAAATGTTTCCTTCTTTTCAATATCTTTCCAAACCGGAAACTATGCTGTTTTATGGTTTGTGTTTTTTTTAATGCATATAAGACTTCACTGAATTGTGGTTGTCTGTAAAAGTGTGAGAGGACATGAACCCTGGTGATCTTTTAATTATTTTGCAATAGGCTCTGGCTTGTTACATTCTACCATTCTACATTGATTTGATGTGTGCATTTGATCAAGCATGCAGCCCTTGAATTTGAAGGCTAGAAGCCTGGCTTTTGGAATTACTTTCCCCTTTTGTCTTTCACAGCACTGAAAATTCAGACAGTTAAACCTCAGCTGCTTTTCCATCGTGTTTAAATAGAACCAGTGAATGTGAGTTTATTGTAGATAACTATTTTTAGAATGTAATCAAGCTTACTAAATCGCATGAACACTGGAACAAAAGTGGGTGTTTGGGTACCCACATTGCAAATAAGCAGTAAGTAATTGCTGGTTCAAAGGTAGAAGCAGGTAGGATGAACTGTAATAATGATCACATATTGGTGTCTTGACTAGAACCCTCTTTTTATTGTACAGTTTGGCTCACCAAAATTTATGCAGAAGTACACACTGTATATTGTGTGTGGGGGGGGAACAGGTCTCATGTGAGAAGCCTGCAGGGAATTGAGGAGAAATTAGCCTTTTTCCTTATTTTTTTTTTTCTTATCTGCATTAAACTAGTTTTGGCATTTTACACTCTTAGAACAGCTAGCTTGTTTATTTCTAATACTTGGTAAATGTAAATCAGTATTTGTAGTAGGTAATGTTTGATGCATGTAGTTCTTATGGTTCCATTTTTAAAAAATGGTATGATTTATTATTCATTTTGAATTTTGAAAATGATGAATGGACTAAAAATATGTGAGAGTGATTCAGACATGGGAGACTGTTTGAAGAGGAGGAATCTTCTGTATTTCCACAAAACATGAAAATGAATGTATTCTGGGAAATAGTTAATCAGTAAAGTGTGTCACAAAGCAGAGGATAGCAAAAGACTTTCTAATCCTCCAGCTTATATTCCCAGTAGAATGAACTTATAAATGGATCAATAAACAACAGCTAATGCATCTCAGCACATCGGTGCATGAGCTGTTTCTGTGACATGGAAACAGGTTAATGTCCTCACTGGGTCTGCATGTTATTCAAGAAAACAGGTCATGGTGGGGGAAAGGGAGGGGAAAAAAAAGTGATGGTTATATACTCTGCCTATTCCTTAAAACTTTTCCGTTATACTGCATCTGAGGCATGCTAATAAATAGACAGCAAAACTTCATAAACCTTGTGATAGTAAACTGCAGCGTTCTATCTGATGTCTGTTATGGACATTGTTATGCACAACAATCTGTGCAGTCCTTGTAATAGACGGTATCTGGAGAGTTTAGGTAAATACTTTTGAAGTATGTTAAAAAAGGCATCACCAACAAAAACTTTAGGATCCCTTTATTATGGATGCTTGATAGATTTTAAACACAGATTTATTTATTTTTCTCAAAGTAAACCAGGAAAAAGTGCTGTGGTGTGAGCTTTGGCAGTGTTGCTGGATGACAACAGTTTTCACTGAAAGTGCTGTTTTTATGGTGCTCCTAACCTGTTTAAATTCTCGAAGACAGACAACTTACACAAACTTTCCAGGGAAGCTTTTTTAAAACTTAATTTTTGGTATTTCTCTTAAAATTCATTGCTTCAGGAGAGGATGGAGAAGGAGAGACTATATCTTTCCTGTTAGCAAAAACTAGTTGGGTTTAAGACTGTAGTTACAGAAATAGCCATCTTTTAAGAAGAAAGACCTTCTGTTGTGCAAATGTCTTTTCTTAAAGGGCTCTTCCTTTTTGAGAGAGATAGAAAGGTAGTTTAATTAATTTAGTAATGTATTTCTTCAATCAGTCCACCTACTGTGTAGCAGTCATATTCGGCTATAGAATTATCACATAAACTAAGCTACTTACCACTTACCCATTGTGTTTTCCTCTCGTCACTTTCTGTGTGTAATGGGTTCTCCTCTGCGTGTTTGTCTGATACTGCAGCTGCAGCCTGGAGAGGGACCTGGGCAATTCTACTGATTTTGATTCTGGCTCTGGTAGGAACTGGCAGCCTTCACAGGCAGAAGATGGAGTATTGTCACCTCCACTAAAACAGAGACCTTCTCAGGCTCAGGGATAAAGAGAGACGTTTTCAAATTGAAGTTGCTTTTCCTGACTGCATAGCTCCAGGAAGAGTTCTATACAAAAGCAGCAGTACTAGGAAGATCTTATTTTTCAGGATTATTCTGCAAAGGAATACTTGAGGGTTTGGTAGATTTGGGGAGAGAAAACATGGAAAATGTATGACTGTTGCACTGTCATGCCCAACTGAATTGCTTAATTCTGCTCTGAAAAATAGTATGTCAAGTATCAATTACAAATTTGTTTTGCCTTTTCTCTCTGATAAGGAGTGTGTGCACTGTTTATCCAGGAGTTAGGGTTCATGTGCCATTTGTCAATAAATTTTAACCTTTGAGATACTTTATCTCTTGTATGTATAATAAATAAAAAGTACTTGAAGTTGCTTGAACAAGAATCCAAAGCCTAAAATAAGATTTCTGATTAATCCTAAACTCTTTAAAAATGTTTGGAGTTTTTTTAATTTGGATTTTTACAGCAGAAAACATTAAATATTAATTTGTATTAGTATTGTTTTACTTCAAATTTAGCTGTCTCTGGTAGGTCTGAAAATGGTTGTGCTAGCTGTAGTGCTTTCTTCATGTCTCTAACGTCCCACTTTATGTTGATGGTATCAGTGAAAAAATGTGCAACAATATTCCAGGTTGTTCCTTCATTTCCCTTCCTTTTCTTATCCCAGCTTGTCAGGAATTAATTTGAGTAATGACATATAAGCCAAATGCCAGGGCCCATATTGTTAACCAAAGATGTGACTAAATTATGATATTCATCTTGGCTGCAATTATGAATGATCTTGAGTATTCATAGCACTCAAATTTCGATAATTACTTCAATAAAACAAAGGAAATGCTGTTCTCAGGTGAACTCTGAGAATTTTCAGTGCAATTCCTTGTTTTCTACATAGTAAAAGTTCACTCCTACTGTGTGATGCCAGCCAATTGAGCTGGTATAGGAATGCCAATATGTCTCTGCTTTATATAGGACATAAAAAGGTCTTCACTTGTCCAGTCAAACTAAGGTTCTCATTTGGATTGTGAAAATCACTCACTAATTTACTCAGGAAACATGTGAAGTATGTTATGAATTTATGGACAAAAATTAAAACAAGAAAAATTCCAACTGGTGCTAAGGAAGATCCTTTTTTTAACCCCTCCATTAGGACAGTCATGCCTTTGAATGAGAGTCTATAGGCTGTAGAGGATTTTAAGTCCCAAGTGGATAAAGCCCGGAGCAACCTGATCTGACCTCTTAGTCATGCTTTCAGTGTGAGGTTAGACTAGAGACCTCCTCTGGGATCCTTTCTAGCCTCAGTTATTCTGTGATTCTAATTTACTTGTCAAACACTCTCATTTTCAGCATTCTTTTTTCTTAATTGCATGAGCTGTTCATTTGGAGTGCTCAGTAAATCCCTTCAGTAAGAACGGCATCACATGAGACTGGAGAATTGGAGGCACCAGCTCAGGAAGAAGAGTGCAGACAAATTGCTGCCCAGCTGTCGTGATAAGCAGCTGAGGCTGTGGACAGATTTTAACTCCTGCTTTGAAGAATATTTCTGCAAAGATTTAGTATAGATGAAGTCATTTTCCTAAGAGGACTTGACCAAACTATGAAATTCTAGGTTCTAAATTTTAATAAATTATGGAGGAACTTGACTAAGCAAAGATTAATTTTTGTACAAGAAATAGAGGATTCTGACACGTATTACATAATATTCAGAACAAATTCTAGATGTTGGTAGGATGTAGCATAACTTAGATATAATGCAGGCAAGAAGAATTAGAGCAAGGGAGCCAGCACACTCTTTCTCCTAATAAAATTGAGACAAAATTTCAGACCTACCAGAACAGTTAGCAGGGCTTTTAAGCAGGAAGTCACTCAGGCATTATATAATGTGCCTGTTGCTGACATAGTTGCTTCAACTACACTTGTTTGGTTTTTCTTTTTTTTTTTCCTTTTTTATTTTGTTGTTGATATACACAAAGGAGGCCAAAAATTAATTTTATTAAATTGCAATCAGCTGTTAAGCAGACTAAACTGCATAGATGTTTTTCAAGAACAGCATTGTTGGTTACTTTTGCTTTTTGGATAAGAAGATTTAAAAAAGAATCTCTTTTGAAGATTTTTTTTCAGACTATAAAAAAAAAACCTTTTGTCTTCAGAGTTATGTCATGAGAAGGGAAAAATTATAGAAACATAATTTATGCCTATAGTATAATTCACATAGTTTTATGGAGAGGTTAATACCTGCTTCAAGTTACAGTGGGGAGAAAGAAATCTTTCATTTCTCTGTCTACTAGTAATATTTTCTTGATAAAACTGGTACTAGACTTAACTGAGGTCAGCTCTGTTTTAAATACCCACTTTAGATTTCAGTGTTACCCTTTAGTGTGGGAGGATGATCAAATAGTTGATTTTCATGTACGTATTTTTAGGAGAGCTCCAGGTCCAGGAGCTGCAGCAGAGCCACTGGTGCTGTGCAGTGATGTTCTGCACAGCCCCTCCAGTTTGCCAAATTGCTTTGATATGAGGTAGATGATGGCAATTCTTTCCAGGGTGAATGCTGAAGTGAGATCCAGCTGCTTGTGTTGGAGTACCCACAGGTAGTGAAAACCAAAAAACACTTAAAAAAATCTTGCCCTCACTTTCCCCAACAGTGATCTGATTCTCCTACATGATGACTGAAGGCAATAAATAGAATTTTAGCTCATAAATTAATTTTTGAATTTTCCTTCCTCTGCCTATTCCCATTATTTAGGTATGTGGTCATGCAGTTTTAATTCTGCCAACATTCTTTGTTTTTTTAAAAAAATTAAACAAAATCCCAAACAGCTACTGAATAGAGAGGAAAATGGTGTGGAATGAAACAAAGGGTCTACATTCCCCCCCTTTTTAATGAATATCAACCTGACTGGTTTGTCTGGGGTTTAAAATATGTTAATTTTTCCTTTGTCAGGGTGGGGAGAAGTTGCCATGGATGCTTACCAAAGGAATTTTCTATTGACTGATAATATTACCACATTAGTGAGAAGCAGTGATGATGATTGTGACTCTGCTAAGGACTGGTGTAGGCCAACTCTGGGCTGCTCTAAAGAGGTTGTGGAAAAATTCTTTATCTTGAAGAGGCTGATAAACCCTGAGTCCCTTTTATTGAAAGCCAGTATTTTTACCTTATTATCCATAGGAGCCCTAGCTCAGGACAGAAGGAAGGCTCAAGGTTACTAGTTCTGTTGGTAATAAATAGTGCTGTCCTTAACTCTTTGTCTTGTAAGCAGTTTACCTCCTCAGAAGAAATAGAAAAAGAAGCACAATGTGCTCTTTAAACAAAAAGTATGTTTGCAACAGTAGCTGATGTGTAGGTCTTTCTATTACTCTAGAGAGGATTTATCCATTTATGTTCATGCACTTCTGGAAAACCATTCTTCATAGTTTTCCAGTCTGCTTTTGCAGAGGATTTTATTATTGATCTTGTCAAAACATAATACTAATGCAACACTACACAGATCAGTCTAGACAAAGCTTAATCGCTTGAATTCTGGCTTTTGAAACATGGACACTTGTAACTTTTTATACTGGTAGGAACTTCCTAAAAAAGCTAATGGTCAAACAAGTGTACATGTCAATTTTTTTCTCCTGTCTGGGCTTTACAAAATAAATGACACACCGGCAAAGTCTAATTACTTAATAGTTCCTTCAAGTGTTCATCACTATTTGCAGGCTATAATTATCCAGTTGACTTTAAAGAGTGGAAAATTATGTTCTTCTGCCTCAAAGGCAATCACTTAAATGTCTTGGTTTGTGAATTTGGGGGCAGAGAATGAAGCATATCCATGTGTTTGTTTGTCATCTGCATATTCCTTGGGAAATGCAATGCCAAATCCAGTGCCTTCCTCTAAGCTTACTTGGACTTAATGTCACAACTTGTTTATCTTCTTGCCCTGTTGGCAGATTGAGATCTTTGAAATCATGGTTTTGAAAATTGAAAGTTGGACTAAGAAAGCTGTATCACTGCCAAAAATCCATTTGACATTTTTGTAAAGAAACCTACGCTGGAGGCAATTCTGGCATCTTCATGTATTTTAAAGGCAAAATTGCTTTGGAGATTCTTTAAAAGAGTCATTAGGGAAATTTTTTCTCAGTTTCACTGGAATTTTTTAAATGCATACTGGTGCTGCTGTAATGACTTGGAATTTAGACTAAGATAATGTAGAGAAGGATTTGTCTCCTTTTTAATCATGTCTATTCTGCTTCCACAACTAGAGTAGCCTCTCTTTTGCAGACAGAAGTTTCTCCAAGGAGAGAATTCTGTGACTTCGGGGCTGTTGCTGCCTTAAGCAGCAACCCAAGAGTGGAATTACAGACATTTTTGCAGCTGGAATCAGTCCAGTTTTCTTATGGTGTTTAAATTTCAGCCTTGTGAGCCTTTAATGCCCATTGAATGGTGTAACAGGAAAATATGTTTACTAGTACCTTCAGATTTCTGGATGTACAGGATGTCAACATTGAAAGCTTTGTGTTATGAATGACATAGGTTTTATACGTCACTTGATTGCATATTTAGTTATGTTTTAATCAGAAATATAATTCCACCTAATAGAAAAGATAATCAGGAAGAATTTCTAGGCAAGATACTAGAACGCATGTTCAAAATGGTGTAAATTAGCAAGATGTACTAATAAAAAGCAACCCTATCTATTATGGAATTGGGAAATTTATGCACCTTGCATATTTACACTTTATACAATTTCTGCCTCTTTTATAAAAGTCCAATGACATTACTTCCTTACTCAGCTCTTTCAGATGGTTTGTAGTAAGGAGAAGAAAAATACAGAGGGAAATTCAAAAGAACTTGATTCTGGTGTCTTGGTTTCAGACATTTGTGAGCCTTAATACTGAGTTTGCTCATTAAATTTTTTGCAGCAAATTTTTAAGTTGTAAAACTGTTGATCTCTCAAAGGGGAAGTAAATATAAAGGAGAGCAGGCTGGTGAGCTTGGTTTGTTGGAAGATACTTAAGAAAGGAATATGTATAATTTATTTTGCTTCAATAATGTCTTTATGTTTAGCTTATCCATTCAAGTATCAACTACTGGTGGGTTGATACTATGGAAAAGATGACGGCACTTAAAATTTTAGAGGAATGAGAACTGGGCCACTACAGCATTAGTTTCCACTGGGTATTTATTACATCAGTATTCATTCCAACCTTCCTTGTTAAATTGTATGGAGCTATTACTCAGATTTACGTGTGTTGCAATCAGGGTCAGCTGGTTTATATGGCATCACTCCCTTGCTTCTTGTGATGGATGTCCAGAAACAAGGCCTCCTCTGACAAGCAAGAGGCTGAGGATTTATTTCTTGCCTTTGCCACATAAGCAGACAGAATTCCTTTTACTGTTTGCAGTTCCAAATTAATCTCAGTGAACTCAGTTCTGAGCATGTTTTTCACCTTTTCTTTTTTACCAGAATTTTGTTACCAGTCTTTCAGTCCAGAGATTTCAACAAAATTAACTTTGGCATGGTGTCTGAAGTAGCCAGAACGGATGGGCACAGAGGCTTGGCTTTTCAGAAGATGTTAGTATAGAACTCGGAATAAAATTTGGGTGTTCTGGCTGTTCCCATGCTGTCACATCCACAGTTCAGTGAGAAGAGGAACTAGATCTTGAACTGTCTGTCTTCTTACAGAAATAGTTCTAAAATCTGTTAAGTTCTACTTGGGGGAAGTTCTTGGAGGATTTGCAGAGTAGCATAATGAAACATTACAATGAATTCTCATGAGTTAGTGGATGATTTTGCTAGTGTAACTTAGGTGTATATCTATACACAAGAGACAGAAATTATATTTAATTCAGAAGATCACCTTCGTAGAACAGTCTTTCTCTGGACACAGATTAATCAGCAGTAATTATTTCTTGTTATGGGTCCTGACCATAAAGACAGGATGCAACTGAGCTGAGCTTGCAGCTAAAACTAAACATAAACTAGCACTGTGAAAACAGACTGTACTAACTGTTCAAATTCTGTTAGAGAATTATTAAAGTAAATATGTGTTTGGATTGGACTTCAGGTGGTTGTGAATAGAGTGGACATGCTCTGTATACATGCTTATCATGTAGCAGACAGTGAACTAGATAGGAGAAAGCTTTTATTTTACTCCTTTCCAAGTTTAAAGGTAGTATTAGGAGCTTGCATCAATGTGATTTTTTTCTATCCATAGCTATGACATATATGAAGCAACAGTACAAATCAAGTCAGCAAGGTGATATGCCTCTTATTATGCTAATTACCCTAAACACATTAAGTTCTTGAGCTCTGAGTTGAAATGATTAGGTTATGGGAGCTGCAGTAATTAATCTACCTCATGTAAAAGAAGGTCAAACACAATTGTTATTTAATGTCAGTTCCAAAATATACTGAATGCCAACCTACCTCGAATTGGCCAGTAAAATGCTATCTGGTGAGTGATTAGTTGCGATTAGTATTAGTTAATATTGTTAGGAGGAAGAGAAAGAACAGTAACCTTTGAAACATTTTTACTTATTTCCAAAACATTAATCTTTTAGTGTGCCAATAGCAAAAAGTAAACAAGCCCCCCTCTGCCTCAAATCCCACCAGTTGAAGCCTGAATGTTTGTCCTTGTAAATTACTTTGTCTTATCAGGAAAAATGTGGTAAGGTGCAAATTAGTGACTGAGCAGTTGCAATGTAAATTTTCTTTTGTTGTATATTGCCTGAGATTTCCCTGAGTATATATAATTAATTCACTAGTGGTTTATACTAATTTGTTTTGGTTCTCAGGGTAATTGGACTAGAAATGCATTAGTTGGTTAGTGCAGTTCAGCTGATGGTCAGTATCTCATTAAGTCATGATAAATCAGTGTTTTAGCCTTTTCCTTCTGTGATGGACAAAGCTGGGTATGTCTGGAATGGTATTGTGTTAAACTACACAAATAGTATTTTTATTGCTTTTCTTCTATTCTTAAGCTTGTTAGATTTTTTCCCTCTATTTATGAAGTATTGTCATAACATTTTACAGTGTCAGATGAATTTTGGATAATCTTAGCATAACTAATTAATTTTAAAGATACTTTTGGATCCTAACTATTATTTTATTAATTTAGAAGTGTATTACAGTATCCTACTTCTTTTGGTCTCTGGTATTTATGGGAAGATTAAACTTTTCAATAAAGGGAAGGGCTAGAAGGCTCTGAGTATGCTTAGTGTACACGAAAAATAATAAACAGCTTTCAGTTTTATGTAATCATTGTATAAATCTTGTGAAAAGGAAATAAACAATTTGGGTGCATGGTGAATAACCTACAATACACTTAAGAAAACTTAGATATTAGTTATCTTTAAACCCATGTCTTTAAACTTTTTTCTTCCTGTTCTTTGTTGCTATTTTACAATAATAAAATCAAGCATTTTCATCTTAAACTGCCCCATACAGATGTACTATAATAAGAATATTATTGTGTAGTTTAATTGTGTTGTTTAATTTTGGGCAATGTCAGCAAGTTACAAATGTTTCTAAATGTAATGGTGCCACCATGCAGGAATATACAGAAGGGTTGCTGGTTTTGTGAGCTGTGCTATCAGAGCAAATACACTGGGAGAGCCAAAGGATCTGCAGGATCATCTGTGTCAGGCTTAATCCTGTTTATCTGCAATCCCTTACTCAGTATATGTGCATGAATATTTGGAACAAAGTGCTCGTGTATGTGTCCCATCCAACCCAGCTCCATACTTAGCTGGGTGCAGAGAGATGGATTTCATAATTGACACAGAAGCGATGCTAATTTGCTGCGAATGATCTGGTAATTGGTCTCCCCTTGCTGGTATGATTCCAAGTCTGGATAGCAGAACTCCGGTTCTGTGCCTGTTCCTGTCTTACTGCACATCTCCTCTGTGGAGATGTGGCCATCCAAGTGAGAAGTAGCCATCCCAGTGAGAAGTGGCCCTTCCTTCTGGCAGGAGTGTCCTACCCTGCCCGTGGGGCTTCACAGCTGAGCTGCTCTCACTGCACTTGTGCTTCTAGCAGCCATATATCCATGGCTGTGTAATGTGGGGGCTTTGATTGGCAGCACAGTTTTGTAAGAGGGACTTGAAGTAAGCACTATGAAAATATCCTCAAAACATTAGCAGAACGGAGTATAAATGAGCAGCAGTTATCACAGGGAGGAAATAAAAAGAACAGGGGATGTATAAAATGGATGGCAAACTGGAAGCAAGCCTTTTCCATACTTTTTAGTACTTGGGTAGGTTATTTATTAGGTTGGACCTGATAACATTCATCCTTTGATTGGTTAAAGAAAAAAAATGATGGAAGCTCTCTCAGTACAACTAGCTGCTCTTTGAGATCCTGGAAGACCTGAAAATAAAAACAGGGTGGGGGCAAAGGAGCCAGGAAATTATAGACCATTCCTCTCACGTTCTACATTTTGAATAAATTCTTGCAGAAAGTATAAGCCTCAAGGAGACAACAAGAACATGAGGCACAACCACCATGAATTTAAGAAGAGTAAATAGTCATGCCAGTTTAATTTTTTGCTGTAACATGTCAATAAGGCCAGTGAATTGACAACAAAAGCTTAGTATTTTTCATGTTAGTGAGTTCATCAGCACTGTTTCATGCTATAATATTGCAAACAAGTGAAGAAATGTGACCTGAAAGAAACTCTTGTAGAGTAGGAGCAAGACTTGTTGGATGACTGTGCCTAGTAGGTGGTTATTAATGATTGTCTGTCAGAATGGAATGGTTGTATTGAATGTGGATCCACCACGGTCTGTTGGGTCTGTACTCATTCTGCTTCACTTCAATCTTTTTGTTAATGACCTTGATGATAGAAAAGAGTGTGCTTACAAAATTGATTCACTAAAATGCCCCCAGAACTTGGAGGGAATACATATACATAGGACACAAGTTTATGAGCACAAAGGTATTTTGAGAATTAAGGAAGTTTTAGGAGATAAATAGGGACAGATTGAAATTCTGCACTTAACAGAAATCATGAAATAGACAAATACAGTGTAGGGAAAAAGTTATTTGATGATAATTCTCCAGAATTCCTGACATCGTAAAAGGGCAAACGTTATATCAGGAGGGATAAAAATATAAGTGGTAAAGTGGTAAAGCATACAAAACAATCTTTTTTTTTTTTAAAAAAAATCTATTAGTAAGTCCTCTGTTGTTGTGCTCCATCTCGTTAGGGCAAACACTCCAAAAAGATGCAGCTCAACTGAACAGAGACTGGAAGAAGAGTAATGAAATAATTTGAAGTCTAGAAAACAGGACCTAATTGGAAAGACTGAAATAATAAGAGCCGGGGAGAGGAGTGAGTGTGCATGCCCCAAAAAGAGAACGAGAAGGCGTAACTTTGTGTATATATAGTAGGCTGTTTCAGGAAGGTAGGAAGTTGTCAGGTGTAAGGCCTATGCATGAGAGAAAGGGCAAGATGAGTGATCTTAAATTGTAAAAAATGCAGATTAGGTCTCAGACAGGAACAAAGGACCAGTTTCTGAAATGAAATGCTTTATGCGAAAGAACAGTTATTTTTTTAGCTGCATTTTGAACAACAACATTATTTTAAGACTGATGAATAGTATATATAGAATTTTTGGAATGTTACTGATTAAAAAAATGAACACTTTGTGCATATAGACAACTTACCCTGAGACAGTATCCACTAGACAGTGGTGATTCAGTCAGTCTTCATATTGCCAGTCCTTTCAATTCTAACATTCTGTAACTCAGTAGCCTTCATCTTGCTTTTGTTGATACCCCACTACACAAGTAATAGATGTACTACACAAGATTTTCAGCTCACTTTTCCTATTCACAGGCCCTTGACAAGCTTGTCTGTAGTCAACTTTTATTTCCTTCTCATTTTCATAATGACTTTCGGTTGTCAGTCCAGCACTTTAGGGACTCAACATATTATCATAAGAAAACAAGGAGTGTACTGTTGGTAATTGTTTTGTTTATAAAATCTTCCCCAATTTCCATTGTGTATTTCTCCACTGAGACATGAGTGCAAGCCTCAGTTACCTGAGGCTGTAACATATGTTGTTATCATACTTTGAGCTTCTATTTGCATTGTTATACCCTAGAATAAATGTCTTTAATCATTGCAGTTGGAAATTACCTTACTTAGCAATTTTAGTTTCTGTTTTCTCAAAGAGATTTTATGAGTCAAAGCCAACAGCCTCTGTACAGCATAGCCAGCCAAACCTGAATTTCGCACCTGAGAATGGAATTTGTCACCACTCCAAGCACTTTTTAATAGCCTTTTTATTTAAGTAAATGTGAAGGAAATTCTATCATTTCAGTATTCCTTCTTTCTAATGAATTATTATGAGCTGCTTCCAATTCACATTTTTACCTGATATCCCCCTTTCTCTCGTGAGCAGCCTTTAAACACAGGGCAGATGTCTGATGTGAAAGCATTAGGGGTCCAGCATCCTGAAGGGAAGCACTCTGGAGCTTTTAAGAGGTGGAGGTTTTTGCATATTACAGAAAGAATCAGGGTGACTTGAAAAGATGTATTTGTTACTGTTTTGGTTATGAGGGCATGATTTGAACTCCTCTCTGCTGCTACTATTTTCCTTCTCCATCACACAGTGAACTTGGGCTAATTGCTGTAAATTCTAATGTTTTTCCTTCATCACATACCTTGCTTTGCTAGCTGGATGGTCATGTTCATATGATCTGCAAGGAAAGTTATTGCTGACATTGATTATTTAAATGTTGATTATTAGCTTTCAGATTTCCAGACAAATTCATGTGGAAATCTCAGAGATTTGTGCTTGTTCAGGCTCTGATCATATTTAAATGGTATTATTTTTAACTGTCAGAGCCTGAAATTGTTGCTCTTAAGTAGAAAATTTAAACCTAGCTGTATGAGTCTAGCAGGTGGTATAGTTATTAAGAATAAATCGGAGAACCTTTACGGTAGTGGAATGCAAAGTAACACAGTTATTGCCTAGGAATACTGGTGATAAAAGAATCTTTGAAAAATATGCCCAAAATGCCGAGTCTTAGAGAGAATGCCAATAGCATGTGCCACTGGAACTGGAAGGATGAGACTACTATGTAGGAGGAATGTATAATAAAGATGTGCCATAGTGTATAGAAGTTGCAAGATGTTGCAGCCTCATCAACCAGCTCTAAGTGGTGCTGATGCTTTTGGGTATAGGAGGCCAAACCAGTCCCTGGTGTGAATCAAGCGATGGAGTTGAGAACGCCCAGGGTTTGGGAGTGCTGTGGTGCTGCCAAGCCGAATGCTGAGCTCCTGCCAGCCCTCTGGGTTGCAGCACCAGAGCTGCTTCTCCCCACCTGGCTGGGGAGCAATGAAATCTACAGCAGCAGAGAGCTGTTGGTCAGTGGATAATTTCATGTTGTATCTTACCTGTAGCTTCTGAAAGCCATAGGTAGATCAGAAAACTCATGGCTTTGTTTTTTCTTGAAGAGCTGGAATGTGGATGCCTTAAATAATTTAGGTTCTCATGGAATTGGATTTCCTTGCTGCACTTGCATATCTACTGAGGAAGCACAGACCTGTCTTAACTGTTTATAGTGCATCATATTGTAATTTCTGTGCTTGACTTAACGAAGATAATTAACTTACTCTTGACCAACAAAAATTACTTTTGCTTTGCTTATTTTGTAAAGGAAGGATGCTGCTCACGGGAATGCTGGATTAGGCTGTTGGATGTCCTTTTATAGCACCTACTATTTGCCTGTCTCTGTAGAGTTACAATATTAAGAAGCATAATAGAAGCTTTATTTATAAGCATAAACTGTGGTGTTATGGAGAATCTGTTATTAGAATTACGATCAAAACTTGAAATTTAGAGAGACAGATGCATCCACTTTGACTGTAAAGTGGAGTTTGAACTATCTTCTTGCAATAGAAATAAATGGAGTTAATCTTATTTTAGAAACTTAGTAGCTAAATGCTCTTACATGACACCAAATATATTCAGAGGACTAAAAGGGCACTGAATTTATTTAGGCTACGGAAATGTGGAAAAAAATCCAGTGATCTTTACATTAAAATAAAGCTTAGAGTGATTTTATTGTGACTTCACTGTGCAAAACAGAACTGAGCTGTAATTTTAATTAAGTCTTGCATGATTAACATTGTTAGTGGGTTAACTGTGTTGGATGGTAATATGTGTAAATATGTTGGTTTAATTTAATAGTTAGTTCTAGGGGAAGGCAACAGGAAGGCAACACAATAGTCTGGATAAGCAATAGCACTGCAAACATGCTACAGACAATAGTTGATCTGTCAGCTGTGAAGAGGTGACTTCCAGGCTCCAACTGAGGTTGCAGGGTCGTCTCCCTAAGGGTGGGAGCTCAGTGATCAAAAGGGCACCAAACAGGATGGATAACAATCAAACAAGGGATGATTTTTTTTTTAATATGACAATTTAAGTGATTAAAATTATTTTTATTGACGGAAAAGTGTATTTGAGTGTATTTAAATTCCACATTTATTATTATAAATAATTAAGATAATCTGTTCTAAGTATACTTTAAAATAAAATCCCACTGCTTGTTTGTTGCAAAAATTTTAGCAAATGAGATGCTGAATTGAAACTAGCACTAATGAACTGACAACCTGGCTCTTGACAAGAAGTGGGTTTTTTTAATTATGGTGTAGATAGAACTGTTTTGATTGTTCCACAAACTTCCTCAGCTTAGAATAAAAGATAAAAAAGCCAAAAATTTTTATGTTTTAGTAATAACCAAGAGAGCTGAGAGGATGAGGTCTCCTAATTCTAAAAGTGTTTAGCATTGTTGCTTACCTTCAGTATCAGATTAAACCCTTTTTTTAAAGTAGTTAAATAAAATAAGGTCATGTAACTTCTGTCCACGTGCAGTTTGAAATAAGTATGAAAGTGAAATTGTTTTAGAAAACATGCTGTATCGCATTCATAATTTTCTGAAAAATAGTCCTGATTATTTAGTAACCATAGGTAACTAAGCTCAGTAAAGCAGAAACACAGGTCTTATAAATACTCAGAAAAAAAGAAAAGGTTCTAAATATGAAGAAAACGTTTTTAGACATACGGATGCCTACAGATGTTGCAGGGAGGAAGTAATAATCTCTCTAAGGGAAGATAAGAGTTGAATGTAATTGAGGTATTTGATTAAAAGTATCTTTATGGTATCTCCCTTATAAAAAAGCAAGAAGCAAGAGTTTGTGTATGAGGCTATAATATACTGTCTTAGAGTATAACTCAGCCTGTTCCTATATGAACACCAGAATGCTGTCTTTCCTCTTCTCTGAACAGGCCAACACTGTTTTTGATGAGTGCTGGTATAATTGATGGTGGAACCCATGCATAGAAACAAAGAAAAAGAGGAACTTTTGCAGAATCAAATCATTGTTTGGAAATATCTGTAGAAGGTTAAGTGAAACCCTTATGATATTAGTTGGACAATGAGTGACACTTTCCTCTATTATTATTTAATCTTTGATATCTAAAAGTAAGAACTATCACTAAAGCATGTGCAAGAATTAGGAAAATGAGTGTAATTTGTCGGTTTTACACATGAGGAATTGGAGCAGACATTGATTTGCATGAAGTTGCCCTGAAAGCTGGAGGATGTGATGATTAATCCTGGTAGTCAGTCTAGACTGGTGGCTTTATGCCAATGGTAGTGAAAGAAAGGAAACAATGCCCTGTACCTTGAGAATTCCCAGCAAACTCTTCAAGGTTTAGGCAAGCGTGACACATTTTCATGTCTGGCTATATAAGAATACAATTTTTCTCTATGGATTAGATAGACAGATACGAATAGATAGAAATAGGAAGAATGACAGTATAGGAAGTGCCATGTTTCTGTTCAAATGTGCTTCTTGACTAGGAAGTTCTAGTGTTTGTATCTTCCATTTCATTCTTCTCTCTTCCACATTTCATGTTATTTGCCTGTCTGAGTGGAAGTGATGCACATACTGATTTAAAGGTCTCTTGTCCTCCAGCACATTTTCTTAGTGGAGGGGATCATTGAGCCGGGTAAGAGGACAATTGATTTCGATTAGGGAAGAGGATAGTGATAACAGTTTGATTTGTCCCAGTTACATTTTGAGTGTGTCTCATTTGCTAGGTGCTGATGGTACAAAGTAAATGGTTATCAGTTTTGTGCCATGGTAAGTTGGTTTGTTCCCTTTGGCATGTTGTGTCTCTGGTTCTGAATGTGGCATTGAGAACAGTCAAGCTATCCTTTATCGATGGGCAGACTGCGGCTTTGGGGTGAAAGAGGCAAGTCGTGGCCTTCAGGTGCTTGAAGACTGCAGCTGTTTGGATTTGTGCACGTTAAGTGTGTCAGAGAGGCACATGCTGCTGTGGCCACGGCTGCCTCGTAAAAAGTGCTGCGGAAAGAAGGGGAAAGGTTGAAATGTGCCGCTAAAATCCACCAGGAGAGTGGTTTGCTTACCCAAATTATTTGTATAATCATCACCCTGGGATAACTCCCTCCGAGCAGGGGGGCTGCAGGCGTGCGAGGGCAGTGCGCGGCTGAAGGGTCTCCTCGCGTTGCCAGGAGGTGTCAGAGAGGTGCTGGAAGGCCTCCGGCAGCGCGGCGCGGCCCCGTGGGGGGCAGGTGGGTGTTACCTGGGCGCGGGGCTGCGGCCCCTTTAAGGCGCGACCTGCCCGGGATCAGGTGCGCGGCCGGAGCGGTGACGTCACGGGGCGGGCCGCGGCTCGCGCTGGCGCTGCCCGCGCCGCGGGACGGGGCGGCGGCGGCTG